>SMMQ01002737.1:0-12949 GCA_008271595.1 [Pythium] brassicae (nom. inval.) | reverse complement strand
GGGGGGGTGCTGCGTATCCCCACCCCCGGCTTCTGGCTGCTACCGATGGGGGGTGGCGTGGGGCGTGTCGTGTCGTGTCGTGTCGCGCCGTGTCGTGTCGCGTCGTGCACGTGCTACAGCCGCTTGATGCCTTTCTTCTTCACGCTCTTCTTCTTGAGCGACGCCGCGACGTCGGCCGCATTGCTCGACGTGCGCTTCTTGGTCGTCGGCGTCGCTGTCGCGCCTGTTGTGTCTGCCGCATCTGTCGCACTCGCCGCCGTGGGCTTCACTGGCGTCGCTGGCGTCGCCGCCCCGTCCTTGACCTCGTTCCCACCCGCCGCTGTGGCCGCGTCCCTCTCGTCGTCCAGCGTCTTAGCAGCGCCACCACCACCGCTGGTGTCGCCGTCCTGGCGCGGCTGCTCGTCTTCGGGCGTCGGCGTCGCGGCCGAGTGCTTCGGCGCGTGAATCGCGGTCCAGAGCCGCGCGCGTCGCGCGTACTCGTCGTAGCTGTCCATGAAGAGGCGGCCGGCTTCGTCGTTGAGCGAGCTCTCCGGGAACGGCACGATGAGCAGGCACCGGATGACCTGGAGCACGTGCGCGATGCCGAGCGCCGGGGACCAGTCCTTCTTGAGCGTGTTGACGCAGATGTCGCCGCTCGTGGCAATGTTCGGGTGGAAGATCTTGGTGAGGAAGAGCCCGCGCGGCGGCGCCTGCGGGAAGCCGTCCGAGAGCACGAGCTTGATGCGGAAAAAGCCGCCTTCGTACGGCGTGGTCTCGGGCCCGCGGAGCTCGACGTGGAGCTCCGAGAGCTGCTCCTCGTCCTGCGGCAGGTACCGGATGCCGTCGAGCGGCGCCACCACGAGTCGCCGCAGCTCGCGCGCCACGCGCTGGATCACCTGCGGCGGGAGGTTCTCGCGCGCGGCAGCCTGAAAGAAGGGCGGCGGGCGTGTTTGTCAGCAGAGAGTGCGACGCACACGCACGCGCGCGCACACGAGACGCAAGGACAAACAAACCAACACAGACACGAACCATGTTGCTGTCGACTTTGAAAATGGCGCCAAAATACAAAAATGAAACACCCAGAAAGTGCAGTTGCAGTTAGCCTTGAACGACACCAGCCGAAATCGATGATACTAAGTATACAAACGTCAGGAACCCACAAATAGACAGTACGTAAACAGTGCACAGTCGTTACGCGAACCGACGCGAAACGGGCCGACGAAAGTCAGGAGACCAAGCAAAGCCCAAGGAGACCGAATCGAGACGCAAAGCCTCTCGCACTCGCGACGAAGCTCATCCGCATACACTCGGGGAGCAATGGAAGACACCGCCATGCACCAAGAATCGGCTGCTCCGACTCCAGAGGACGAGGCTTCCGAGCAACTTGAACGCAGTGCGGCGACCATCGACCCCACTGACGACGCGGGTGCCGATACCAACAGCAGCAACTCTGCCACAGCGGTGTCAAGTATTTTCCAGTTCCATCCGCCACCGCTGGCGCAACCCAAGAAAGCATCGACGCCGCGAAACATCACCCCGAGGAACCTCGTGTTGCCTGAGCCCACTGATGCCAGCGTTTCGCTTCCAGTGGCGCCAGAGCGCGTCTACTCGATGTCAAGAGATGACAGCGACAACGAGGTGTACCGGCGCAGCAAACCGCAGTCTGAGCACAAGCTGCCGCGATCCGCGCAAAAGTACCTCTCTCCTCGACAGGAGGGCGGCGATGGAAAAGCACCTGACCTGCTCCCACCAGCTGACCATGGGCGAACGAGCCAGCAGCATCACCGCCGGCTTGCAGTGCTCGCACCACGAAGCTTGCGTGGGAAGGTTCAGTTCTACTGTCTCCGAATGCTTCAGGAAGCCAAGTGCTCGACGCGCGCCATGCGACTCTTGCACCGGCAGCTCACGTTCCAGCAGAAGATCGCGTATGTACTCATCCTGGCTGGCATGCTGTCCGAGAGCGCGACTCCGGCGCCGCGCTACAACGTACCGATCGGCATCTTCATGTTTATGCACTCGACGTCGCGCTTCGACCACCGGATGGTCGTGGCGGGGCTCTGTCTCGCGATCGTCATCGACCTCGTGTGGCTGCTGCGGCCACAAGAACGAAGCTTCAATGGCTACTTCCTCGTCCAGTACACCAACTACGTGCTCGCGACTCTCGGAATCTGCACGCTCATCAAGATCTGGCTCGTCTTCTTCACGTACTCGGATCTGGGACCCGAGCCGCTGTCGAGCTCCGAGCAGCAGCTAGAGCAGCAGTTGGGAGACTCTCCAGACCAACACCAGTCATCGCCACCGCCTCCAGGACGACACCACCCGCTTTGGCACCACATCAAGTTCTTCTTCCCTCGCAAGACGTACCCGCGATGCTCGCACCTGAGCTTCGAAGTGCTTATGCGCACACTCGCGCTGATCTGGCTCCACGGCCTCTGCGGCGTCGCCCTCTTTGTGCTCGGTGTGCTCTCGGCGATGCTCTACTCGGGCAAAGTGCAACTCCGCTCGGCGGCACTCGGCGCCCCACTGCACCTCATGATGCTCATTCGGTCCGCCACGACGCTCGCCAGTTACTTCATCGCGACGCAGCACATGAGCTACGACGGCTGCCTCCGGCTCTTCGGGTGCCACAAGATCGCAGAGATCGGCGAAGACGGCGGCAGCGGCACCGACGTGGTGCTCAAGTACAACAAGCGCTGGCTGCGACGCGTTCAGCGCGTGAAATTTCTGGACGCGCTCGTCGGGGCCTACTTCGTCCTGGTCTTTTACTCTGCGTTCCACAGCGGCCAGTTCTTCGCCGGCAGCGGCCTCACGGCGGTGCTCATCGTTACGGGACTCGTTGTGCTCGTGCTGGACTTTTGGACGCCGCTACTCATCCTGGTCGTTGCCAAGTGTGGCGCGATGCTGCACACGCACCACAGGCGCGGAACAGTCGACGTGGACCCGTACTACCCGAACCAGCTCGAGTGGGAGGAGAACGACGAGTCGGATGACCAGAAGAGCGGATCGTCGTCGGATTCGGACGCGTCTTCTTCGTCCGGCGGGCGCTCGAGCGACGACAGCTCGTTGTTCAGCAGCAGCAGCAGCAGCAAGTCGTCTTCAAGCGGATACTCGACGACCGCGTCGCAGATCCGCCGACGCCGACGCCGACGCCTTCGGCGCCGAGACCGGAGGGAGGAGAAGAGACAGGCGCGAGTGCTCAGCAGAGGACACAGCAGCAGCGGCAGCCGCAAACCCCTGCTGGAACCTTCCAAGCGTCAGAGCACGATTCCGATCATCGACGTGCACGAAGTTCTCTCGAACCGCACACCAGACAGCGGACGGCAACAGCAGCTGTCCAGTCGGGCAATGACCTCCCAGCTCCAATCCAGTCGCAGCGGCATATGGGTGCGCCACTGGCACGAGGCCTCTGGCCGCTCCTACTTGGTGCATTCCGTTACACGAGAGACTGTGTGGGAGATGACGGATTCTCAGAGCGCGGCTGGGGGCCCGAAGACCTCGGGGCGAAAGACTCCGCGCAGCACAAAGAGAGAGATGGCATCGCCGCGCACAGCGCCGGCGTCAGCTCGCCGACGGGGATCAGCCGACCGAAGTGCCATAGCGCCGGCTGTGAGCGACAGAGTGGCTCTGATGGAGTCTGCTTCTCCGCCGACCTCTGACTCGGAGGTCGTTGTCACAACTTCACCGCTCTCACCGTGTCCCGGACTGTCCACTGGTCGCTTGTCAGCTCGACGTCCATCGCTCACTGCGTCGGAAGCGCGTGTACACGATGCAAGCGGACATGCGGGTGACGAAGCAGTCAACGAGCAGCGCCTGACACCGCACGAGTTCCATCTGCTCTGGGACGCGCTCCCGGACGGTGGGTCGTTCATCTGCCGCGTCTCACGGATCCCGAACGGCCACGAGCTCACCCGGCACCTGGTTCGCAACAGCTTCGTGATAGCGTCTGATGAGCCGAACGACGAGGGTCTGCGCGTCGCGCACTTTTACGCGGCGGTCGTTGCTCCACCCGAAGCCGACGAGCGCTTCGGCAGCGGCGGAAGGCTGTCTGCGCGGACGCAGCAGCAGTTCTTCCTCGGCGAGTTCCTCTTTGAAAGTCTCAGCCTCAAGCTCTTCGCCACGTTCCGCTGTCCGCGGCCAGAGGTGATCGTGCCATTCGTCAAGCGGCTGCAGCTCAAGGAGATTGTCGGCTCCTATGCGCCATGCGAATGATCCGACTGGCGAAACTGTCTTGGAAGTTCGTCCGTCCGTCAAGCCAATCGACAGTGTTAACACGTTGCACCTCAATGAGCATCAACAATCGTCGTGATTGTGCGCTCTCATAAATCCGACGTGAAACCGACGTGCGTCGGGAGCACCTCGCCACCTCCCACACTTTGCACCATCCGAACGAAGACATGGTGCTCCGAGCGCTCTGGAACATCGGCTCAGGACTCGCGCAGCGCGCGCTCGCGAAGTCGGCGCTTCGACCGGGGCTGACACTCGAGCACGCAGCGGTGTGGAAGGCACGACCCGGCATCCTCGACTGCGACATCAACTTGCATTTGAACAACTCCTCGTACCTGTACAACATGGAGCTCGCGCGCTGGCACTTCACCGCGTGCGTCCAGCGTGGTTTGAAGAGTGTTGTGGCACCCGCGCAACGCGTCCTGCTTCGTCCGGCTCACACGAGCGTGCTTATGAATGTGTGTGTGTTGTCTTGCGCGTATGACTTGCAGGGTAAACGGGATCCTCACGAACGTGCTCAAGAAGCGGCAGACGTTCCTCGTTGCGTCCCAAGCGATCCGCTACCGCCACCCGATCCCGCCGCTGAAGCCGTACGAGGTGCACACCCGCCTGGTGTACTGTGACGACGCGTGGCTGTACTTTCTGCAGCAGTTCCTGTGCCCGACGACCGGCAAAGTGTACGCCGAGGGACTCGCGCGGGCGACGGTGCGCGAGGGCAAGAAAGTCGTGAGCGCCGCCGCGCTGTACGCCGAGATCGGCGATGCCTCGGCGTTGCCGACAGAGATGCCCGAGGCCGTCCGGGAGTTCCTCCGCTGGGACGCCGCCAGCAAGGCGAGCATGGAGGAGGCGGCGACAGGAGCGCAGCGCGAGCTCAAAGCCTCGCCGCCCAAGCGCGGGCTCCATGCAGAGCTCACGCGCTCGTGGAACACTCCAGTATAAGCGGAAGCTCCTCCTCGCGTAACTGACAGGCAGACAGGCAGTGAGTTAGTTGCCAGGCGTGCAGAGGCAGCACGTCAATAGAATGAATGAACAGGCACGACGAGCGCGAGAAGGGGGATAATAACTGTGCGTACTCTATTCACTACAGGTAAACGAAGCACGCACCGTGCGTGCGCGTGCGTTCAGCTTCGTNNNNTGTGTAAACGAGTGGCCTGGGGGGGGGGGATACGATGGCCCCCGTCGAGGAGGAAGCGAGAGGGGGCAATGCGCGCCGCCAGGGCAGAAGGTCGCAGGCCGCTCGAGCGCCTCGAAACTCGCCCTGCCTGCCTGCCAGCAAGCGGCGACGCACCCGCGAGGCATAGTACATTCCGGGGCACTCCCGCTTGCGTGCGAGCAGCAAGCACCCGAACGAACGCTTGCGCGCTCTACATGATCTGGCACCGCCGCTCGTCACCTTGGTCCACGAACCGGTCGATGTCCTCGTCCGTGATCGAGCTCTTGGTCTGCGGGTACATGTCCTTCACCTCGACGCCCTTCAGGTCGGACCGGAGGTAGAAGAGCAGGTACGCCGACGGACTCACGACGCGCGACTCCTCCACGACGCGCACGCGCTCGTCGTCGTAGTAGTACCACTGGTCGTCCAGAAAGTTCTTGGCGTACGCCGTGTAGTGGCCCCCGCCGAGCGCGCCTTGGTGGTTCACGACGCCGTACAGGTCGTAGTTCGTCTCGAGGCACCGCGACTGGTCGAGGTTCGTGTTCGTGTACCCGCGACGCACGCGGTTCACCACGTTCGCCTTGGCCGCCGCCGCGGACGCCGACGCCGACGTCGACGTGGCCGTCACGCTGCTCGCAGACTTGGCGAACGTCACGCTGGGCTTCGCCGACTCGAGCTTGGCGCACTCCGTTGCGGTCTCGACGTTGCTGGTGCTGCGGTCCTTCTTCTCCTGCGTCGCCTTGGTCTTCTCCTCCGTCGGCGCCTCCGCCACCGCCACCACTTTCGGCGCCGCAGGCTCCTCCTTCACCTTTTTCATCGGGTACTTGGCCGGGAACTCCTCGTGCGGCGCCACGCAGCACGAGAGGTCGAGCCCTTCGATCGGAAACTCCACCAGGGACCCGAGCTTTCGCCGGTACGTCTGCGTGTACTGGAACCGCTTCAGGTGCACGACCATGATCGGTGGCAGCCGCCAGATCTCGAGCTTCTTGGTCATCTCCACGTGCTCGCGGCAGCTTGAGCAGTAGCCCTGCAGCCACCCACACGCACAGCCGCGAACCACACACCAGTTAGCACATACCACGCATCGCCCTACCCCCCCCCCTTCCTCTCTCGCAAGCAAGCAAGCGCCGTCGACAACGCACCTCGCTGATCTTCTCCTCCGACGTGAACGAGTCCAGGCAGTGCTTGAGCGGCACGGGGCCCTTGTCGATCGCCTCGTTCTTCGCCACGCTCGCGTGGGCCTCGACGTGCTTCATGCGGTCGATCAGCACGCGGTCCTGGAACACCTGCAGGTCCCAGTCGATCGCGATCGTCTCCTCCTCGAGAATATCGAGCAGCTCGTCCGTGCACGGGATCGTGTGCCCAAAGCTCCGCGTCAGCCACGGCGAGCGCGCGTCCGTCAGGCCCTTGTTCTCGACGCGGCGGAGCAGGAAGCCCGACGACGACGTCAGGCCCGAAAAGATGTCGTCAATGTGGTTCGACACGAGCGCGTTCTTGTTCGCGAGCTCCGCGGCGTCCCACGCTTTCGGTCGCGGCGCCTTCACGTAGTCCTTCACGCGCTCCCAGATCATCGTGTACAGGTCCAAGCCCGTCGTGCGCTCCGGGCAGATGCGCACAAGGTTCGGGATGCCGAACGGCATTGGCCGGAACGGGTTCTTGTAGTACACGGCCGAGTAGCTCAGCTTGCGCGAGACCAGCGGCACGTACAGCAGCCGCGCCTGGCGCGGGCGGAGGCGGTTCAGCGACACCTTGATCTCGTCGTCGCTGCGGCGCAGGCGGACAAGCACCTGCGGCTCCTCGTCGCCGTTCTCCGACGGCTTGGCGGGGCAGTCGACGACCACGCCCGGCACAAAGTCGTGCGATTGCGCGCGCATGCGCACTTCGATGAGCGTGCCTTTCGCCATCTGGTCAAAGAACTTGGCGTTGCGCTCGAGCTCCATCTCCTCGGCGCGTGACGCGCCCGGGCCGGTTGGGATGTACGACGGGCGGCGGTGGCGCGTCGCCATCGCGACGTCCGCGTCCAGCGGCTCGAGCTGGAACGCGATCAGGCGGTCGATGCTGCGGATCTGCCCGATGCGCCGGCTGTCGGCCTTGAAGCTCAGGATCATCGAGCCGCTGAACTCGCAGAGCTTGATGTCAGCCTCCGAGACCTGCGGCAGGCTGAACTCGTCGTGGCACAGGTTCATGAGCGCGTGCTTGAGGTCGTAAATCGTCGCGGAGATCGTGAGGCGCACCGACACCTTTGTCGGCGTCATGCCGTTCGCGAGCACGAGCAGGACCGTGACCGTGTTGTGCGTCGGCTCGGGGAGCGGCACCTGCAGGAACGTGAACGGCTCGAAGCGCGCCGACTTGAAGCCGCACACGCTGCACGTGAGCAGCGACTTGTACTGGCCCGTGAAGAGCGCGACGATGATCGAGACTTCGCGCCGAAGGTGGTTGCGCCACCACTCATCCGCCAGGTCCGCGTCGTACCGCCCGTCGCTGTCCGGCTGGTCCACGTACGGCTTCTCCGTGATCCGGTTCAGGTCCTCGCTCAGGCCGCTCAGCAGGAACGCCAGCAGCTCCTGCGAGTCCTGCTGCTCGCTCCCGCGGAACGCCTCGTTGAACTTCCCGATCGACTTCTTAAAGTTGCGCGGCGAGATCGACTTCTGCTTGGAGCACCACATGTCCTCCGCGAGCTTGCCGAACACCTCGGCGAGCTTGCCCTGCAGCCCGAGCGTACTCGTGCGGTTGATGTCGTCCAGGTACATGCCCGAGAGGAAGTACTCAGCCAGCAGCTGCGTGTTCGAGAGGCACTGGAGCGCCGAGTTCATGTAGCACGTGTTCCCGAGGTTCGAGAGCCCCACAGAGCCGCCAGCGCGCATCCGGCGTGGCAGCGCGAGCGCCTGCTTCTTGCTGCGCTTCTCGTCGTCCGACGGCGACGCCGAGTCGTCGTCGTCGTCCTCGTCCCCGCTCTTCTTGTTCTTCTTCAGCGCGTTCTCCCAGATGTCCAGCACCGGCACGCCGCTCGCCGGCATCACGACCGTGCGCCGGATCTCTGGGCCGCCGCCGTACCAGAGCTTGAGCGCCATCCAGAGCTGCTCGCCCACGACCACAAAGTGCTTCCCGAGCTTGATCTCGTCCTCGGGCTTGAGCACGCGCTCGCGCCGCTCGGACGTCAGCAGCGTGTAGTTGTTGAGACATTTGGGGCGGAGGTAGTTGCCGTCCGCGTCCACGATCGGAGGCTCTTTGTCCCTGGCGGCGCTCCCGCCAGTCGCACTCGCCCCGTTCTTCGCCGTGCTTGTGCTTGTCTGCGTGCTTGAGCTCGCGGCCCCGGTCGCCACCGCCGCCACCGCCACTGGAAGCGCTTCGTTCAGCTGCAGGTTAATGTACTTGCACCAGTGGTCGAACCACTTGGCGTCGAGCAAGAACCACTGCTCGTCTTCAACCAGCGCTGTCGGCTCGTACGCTTTGTAGCACCCGCGCGCGACCAAGAGCTCCTCGTCCTTGTCCGCCGGGATGAGCCCGAGGTCGATGAACGCCACCTCGCGGATGATGCGCAGCGTGCCCATCTCGTAGCTCTCGTGCTTGGCGCACGACGCGAACTCCTCGAGCGACAGGACGAGCACAGGCGCGTCGTCCGACGCTGTCGGCTCGTCCGAGTCGGCGACAGCGCGCGCGTGGCCAAACTTCTTCATCAAGTGGTCAACAAAGATCCCGAGCTCCGAGCCGGACACCGCCGGCGTCGTGCCCTCGAGCTCAAGCACCTCCCCGAGCGAGCCGGACGTCGTGAGGCTCTTGCTGTTGCTGCGCACCTTGACGTTCTCCTCGATGAACGACACGACGAGGTCCTCGAGCTCCGAGTTCTGCGCGAGGTCGAGACGCAGCATCCCGTAGAGGTCGTCGCGGCTCATGAGCTCGCCGGGCAGAGTCGCGAACAGCGTGAACGCAAAACGCGCTTTCTCGTCCGGCGTGCCGCGGCACGCGATCGCGACCGCGTTCACAAAGCTGAAGATGTCAATGTCCGCGCCGTTCGCGCGCGAGCCAAAGCTCGCAAACACGCGGGCGAAGCGCTCGTCCGACATCTCGAGCGGGAAGTCGCTCGAGAGCGCTTCGAGGTCGACGCCGTCGCCGCCGCCCGCAGTGCGGTAGTTGTTGAACGCCTCCTGGAGGATCGAGACCTCCTTGATGCTCAGCCGCGTCTCGTTCGCGAGGATCTTCTGCTGCACGACCGGGTTGAACTCTTCCTGCGACTCGAGCAGCTGCGGGTCCGCTGTCTCGCACAGGATGTCTACGAACGGCTCCATCCACTCGACGAGGATGGCGCTCACATCGAGCTCCTGCACGACCTTCACGAACTCCTCCATGCTCATGCGCGCGCGGCCCTGGTCAAAGCCGTCGCTCAGCAGGCGCCGGTACTCGGCGCGCTCGAGGATCTGCCGGCCGTGGAGCGACACGAGGAAGTTGCTCAGCCCCGTGCTCTGCACCTTCCCGGCGTGGTCCAGGTCGCACATGAAGAACACAAACTTGAGGCGGTCGTCGAGGACGCCGCAGCGCAGGATCGCGATCGCGCGCAGGAACTCGTCCATGTTGATGTCCGCGCCCTGCCGGTCCGACACGGCCTTCATGAACCGCATCGCGAAGCTCGACGGCATCTCCGGGAACACGCCGAGGATGTCGCGCCGGAATGACGCGCGGCTGATCGTGATCTGCGACCCGGCTGTGTGCACGATCGTGTTGCCGCTCGTCACGCCCGCTGGCAGTTGCTCGTCCGCGGTCTTCGACGACACTGGCGACAACGACGACGACGACGACGACGACACGACTGTCGCTGTCGCGGCGGCGTCCTTCGACGGTGACGTCGGCGACGAGCCCACTGCGGGCTTCGCAGCGGTGGCGGTGGCGCCACCCGCGGTCGCGGTCGAGCTCGACGAGTTACTGCTCTCTGGCTCGTCCTTTGTGCCGTGGAACACAAACTTGGAGGACGCCAGGCGCTTGAACGCGTCCGTGAGGTCGTCGAGGTCCGCCGGGCGCAGCAGGTTCTTCATGCGCTCGGACTCGAGCTCCTTCTTGTGGCGCTGGAGCTTGCGCTCGTACGACTCCATGTGCGCGTAGACCTCGAGGAAGTTGAAGAGCGGGACGCGGATGAGCGGCCGGATCTCGAGCACCTCTTTGACGTACTTCTCGAGCTCGCTCCGGCGCTGCTCGATCACACTCTGCTGCCGGCTTCGGAACACGTGGCGCTTCGGGAACGCCAGGTTCTTCACGGGCGCGTTCGTGCGCTTGAGCCGGTCGTGTAGCTCGCGAAAGTCCGAGTACCGCTTGTGGATGATCCACTGGAGCCCGCCCTGCAGGCGCACCTCGATCGCGAACAGCGTGTGCATCGTCTTGTCGATCTCCGTCTCCTTGATGCCTTTTGCGGGCAGCGACACGCTCTCGATCTCGGCCGACAGCGCCACGGACGACGACGACGACGGCGCCGCGGGCGACGCCGCCGCCCCCGCTGCTGTTGCTGCTGCCGCGCCTTTGGGTTTGTCGGTCGCTGCGCGCGCCGATTGGATCTCGCGCGCGCGCACTGTGTGCAGCTCGCTCGACGTGTGCGCGCGCTCAAGCACGGGCGTGCTGCGCGGCACGGGCTTGGCGCTCGCGTCGCTGACGTCGGGACGCTCGGTGGTCACGCCCGGCAGCCCGCTGAGCGCGCGCTCGATCGCGGTGGCCGACTGCGCGCTTTCGGCCGACGCGGCCGAGCCGTCCGACTTGGTCGACACGCTCGGCGACGCCGTGAGCGCGCGCTCGAGCGGTGTCATGGCGCTCGGCGCCGACGAGGACACGAAGCCGTTGAGCCGCACGTCCAGCAGCGGCTCGTGCTGCTGCTGCTGCTGCTCGTCGTCGTCCAACGGGGGCGGCGGGGGAACGTCGCGCTCATCGTACCCCTCTACCGCCTCCATCGCTGCGACGCTGCTCTTCTCACGCGCGTTGCCCGCGTCCAAGCGCTTGGCGGCGACCAGCGGCGACACCGGAAGCGTCTGCTGCTGCGGTGTCTCCAGCGCCGTCGTCGTCGTGGTTGTCGTGACTTCCACCGTCGTGGTGGTCGTCGTGGTCATAGTGAGCTCCAAGGCGGCCGCCGCCTCCTCCCGCGCGTCGGCGTCGCGCTCGAGTCCCGTGGCGTCGGCGTCGGTCATCGCAGCGTGGGTGCGGCAGTGAGTTCACGCGTGCTCGAATCTCGTTCTTTAATCGGTTCCCAGTCGCTACTCGACACTCTCACACTCAGGACCGGGGCCCAAGCGTCGTTGCAGCTACGCGAGCGGGGGCGGCGTTCGACCGCGGAGGGAGGTGAGGGAGGGAGAAGGAAGGGGTGAGTGAGTTGAGTGAGTGCGGCGCGCGGCCTCGCCTGGTTGACCGCGGCGTTCCCGTTTGTGTCCGAAATCGCAAGCCAGTTTGGAGACCCCGTCAAAAGCGATCATGGCGCTTAGATCCGGGACAGAAGCGAATCTTTATAGCTCTATAATATTGATCAATTCTTCCTCGTAGAAAGCGATACAATGTGAAGGTGCCCGAAGAAGGTATTTTACATAAATTTGGACTCAGAATCCTGGTTAATCACTCTATTCAGGTCTCACAATCCCGATTGAACGGACGTTTTCGGACTGTTTTTGCCCATCTTCCAAAATACAGAACTCTCTTTTTGACCGGATATCTGCCCTTTTTTCTTCGCTGACACCATCCATATCCTGGTTTTACGGACATTATCAATGTTGACACTCTTAACATGATACTATACTTCGCAACTGTATACCCTTACTTACAGACGCTTTGCATTTATGACGATGAATATCGACCAGCCGTACCGTCACCGCAGAATTGATAAACACGCGTTCTGGGTCCCACAAACCGTCCAAATGGACACTGGCACCGCGCATCATACAAATTACTATACAAACAGCTCTCGGTGTCCACTCAGTGAGACCCCCAACCAAAACTTCAAGCGTATGACAAGTTGGCAATGTCATCTGCTCGCAACGCTCGTGCCATCGCTCAAATGATCGCGGAGCTCTTCTTTCTTGCAACTGTCCATGCTGGCAAACAACTGGACACCTCATACTACACTGTACATGGCGGCTTCGTCAAGTCTGTCAGCATGCTCGCGCGAAGCCTCTCGCTCTTACTCTCGACATCGCTGACGTCGTCTACAATGTCGCTTGGTTGCATTTGCGGCGGCTGTCTCTCGATGTCGCTCGGCGCGTCACTCGCGTACGCGATGGCGTCACGTGGCAAACCGAACCGATCTGATTGGGATCACTGTGTGAGTGAGTCGGATCAAAGATCCCGACAAGAGATCACGGCGCGTTAGACATCGAGCGGCGCACGCTCACACTTGGCCGCGTGCACCGAGTCCGCTTTGTCCGCTGTGGCGTGGGTGGACGTGTATGGCTTGGAAACCGTGAGAGAGATCGCTCTGTGGGGTCAGGAAGTAGTGTGGAGGCAGCAGCTCCTGGACACCGTCGAGAAGCAGTGCGCACAGCTGAAAGCCAAGCAAGAAGCGTGGCGGGAGCACAAGCGCACGGTGCTGGCGGCGGAGGAGAAGCGGCGCACCGAGGCGGTCGCGGCCGAGAA
>SMMQ01002736.1:3732-21913 GCA_008271595.1 [Pythium] brassicae (nom. inval.) | reverse complement strand
AACGCTCCAGGCGCTGCCGCAGCTCGCTCTTCGCGTACAGCGGGTCCACGCGGCGCGCCTCGAGCTGGACGCTCGCAAGGGTCTGCGTCTTGATCTGGATATTCTTCCCGAACGTCAGCACCGAGACGTAGTCGCCATCTCCGCTTGATTCTGCAGTGCTAGCCTTGGAACTACTGTCTTGTCCTTCGACCCGAGTCGTGGGCTTTCCCGATCGCGGGGCGCTGTAGAACCGTTGCCCAAACACTACTAAACTGCGAGGGGTTTGCGCGGCCGCGGTGATCACGGCTCGGAACTCGTTCTGGTAATACTCGTCGTCGTGAACTGCCGAGCTCGAAGCCGCGCCCGCTGCCATCTGTCCGGTGAAGAAGCTCAGCTCCGTCGAACGCCCGCAAACCACCCGCTCGAGCCGTTGGCGAACACCTCTGCTGCACCTGAGAAGGTCCCACGCCGCGTCGTCTTCGAGAAACAAGTCTGCCTGCGCAGACCCATCGTCGATCACGCAGCGCATGCTCATGCTCGCGCGCGTACGATCCTCGAAGTGCGGGTCCGTGATCGCCACCTCGTGCCACGCACAAGTGCGTGGAGGCTTGACATTCGGTCGCACCCGCAGGGCAGCCGGTGCGTGCACCCAGCGCGATCGCCGCTTCTCGAGCTGCAATGCGCGGTGGCAGCACCGACACCTGCGCTTCAGCACCACATAGGTCACATACACTACACGGACTACCCAGCGATGCAGGGTGCGGTCCACGAAGGGAGAGCGATACAGTTCGTTCAGCGTCGAAGCGATCATCGCGCCGTACAGCGCGGCGTCGCTCGGCACGTTGACAGCGTCGCAATCCGAGGAACTTCTGAGCTCTCGCGCACTGGAGCAGTTCCCCCAGTTCAAGAACACCTTGTAGCTCGAGCGAGCGACAAAGCCCCGGAGCTTGGAGAACTCGACGACTGAGCCCGACTGGAGGACCGCCTGGACTCGGAACCTCGAGGCGTTCACTTGAATGTTGACTGTGTCGAGCGACGCGAGATCGCGCACTTGGCAGTGACACACCAGCTCGCGTGTCGCGCTGCGCAGATGCTGCTGCGCCTGTTCAGGTAGAGTATCCACACGCTCGCGCTTCCTTGATGCGCTTGACCTGTCGTCTGCATCGTGGTCAAGGCTCTTCTCGCCCCAGCTATACCTCGTGCTCGTGACGACACCGATGAGCGAATACAACTTTGCGCGATGGATGTCGCCGCCATGACCACCCTCGACGCCTCCGTCCCCACATGCGTTGTTGCCGCCGCGCTCCTGCTCGCGCTGGTTCAAGCGGATGGGGTGGCGGAGCAGATCCGTGACCCGCCGAAGGTTCTCCGCTGAGAGCGCAAAGTGCTGGAGCAAGCTGAACTGCAGCAGCTGGCGTCGCGATATCTCGGTGGGCGTCCGCTCGATCGGGAGGAACGCGCGGTGAAGACGCTCTTGATACAGCAGTTCTCTCGCCTTTGCGTGGTGCGAGAGATCGAGCAGACCGACCTGGTTCACTGGCAGGGTGGCGCATGATCCCCGAGCCTCTGAACACGCACAACCGGCAGAAGGATCGCCCACGCGGAATACCAGCGGCTCGATACTGCTCCAGTGCTCCAAGCGATAGACCTGCAGTGCAGTCCCGGGAACGAACCGCCGAGACGTGCTGAAGGCAGCCAGATGCGTCGCGCACTCTTGAAAGCAGACAGTTTGTCCGCAAAGGTACTCTCCGCTGCTCGACAGGAACTGCACCGTCAAACCGATGCTCTTCTCTTCGGTCGTACTCGCTGTACTTGAAACCTGTCGACCAATCGCGCTCAGGGGCGTATCTTCTTCACGAATCGCCTCTCTAAACCGGTAGCAGCCGTACTTCTCGAGCTGCCAGTGCGGCGTCTCCGTGTTCACCAAGAGCTCCACGCGCTCCACAGCCGACGAACTCTTCGACTCGTTATGCGAAGTCGGGAGGATGATCCCGTGCACGTGGCGGTACGTGGCTTGCGCCAAGAGCGAAGCCGACACCCGTGGCGGACGGGAAGTCGGGTCAATGTGCGTCACCAGAACCGTCAGCTCGTGTCGACCCGATGACGGTACGGTGTCATTGCTAAGATGATGCGTCGCATCGCTGTCGCCTCCCATCGGGATCCTGACAACGTCGTCAAGCGAGCACGAGACTCGGAGCACCGTCACGGCGCTGTCGCTTTCAAGTGTTTGCTGCAAAGTCGCGCCCCAATCACCACGACTTCTGTTCGCGTTGTGCACTTCGACGTGGAGCTCGAACTGCCGAACAGCGCACATATGCGTTGAGCACTCGTTCTCTCGCTGGAGCGTACGTGACCCGCGCACAATCGACAGCCCGGCAGACCCTGTCTGGTCGCAGATCTCCAGGTCGCCGCTGTCCACGCTCCCGCTGATGCAACCCACGAGCAAGCACCACTCCAGTTCGCTCGTCGAGAGCTGGAGGCGCCAACAACTGTCGCCACCTTGGGCAGGAGCATGTGCGAAGTATGCGACAAGCTGCCTCTTGCTCCAGTCCTTGAGCTGCTGGAGACTCGCCATGTGCCCTCGCGGCCTCGTACGCTCGAATGCAGGAGCTCGGACACTCGGACAGCAGTCGACGCCCCCTGCGTGTGCACTTAGGAATCGGCTTCCTAGTGTTGCGCTGTGACGTGGCGCATCCGACACCACGTCGACGTTCAGCGTATCCACAAACACTCGCAGCGCCTCCCGCCGCCGGGTGTGCGGAAACGCCGCCACCTTCCGCTGCCATGCCACACGCGACCCGAACGCGAACTTAATCATCAAGGCTTCGAAAGCCTCGAGCAACCAGAGCGAGATCGGGAGCGGCTGCGTATGGCGATCTCCGAAGCCCGACAGAATTTTGCTCCGCCGCTGCGTCGCATCCGCGTCGTGCAACGACGCGTTCAAGTTGTGCTCGAGCGCGTCTCCGTGCGCGACGACGGACAAGTAGCTTCGTGCACAGAGCCCGAGCACGATCCTGGACTCGAGTGGTGTCGGCCAGCGCAGCACGTGCGCGTGCACGATGCGCACTGCCGCTCCTTCTCGTATCCGCCGCAGGTAGGCGCTGGGAAAGTGGAACGCGCACACGAGGAACCCTGGGCTCCCGAGCACCTCGAGGCAGCCGTTCCATAGCACGTGAGGGACTGGTCCCTCGCAACTCAGGACGCCGCCCGCCAGTGACTCCCCCACACCAAGCCACTCATGCGACTGGAAGGGTTCACGCCCGTCCCTGAGCTTCATCGCTCCTTCTTCTTCTTCTTCTTCTTCTTCTTCGTCCTCTCCCCACACAAACACTTGCGTCCCGAGCTGAGACTCCGGAGGCCCAGCGCTCGCTGAGCCCTCGTTCAGCGTCGTGGTTTGTAGTAGGAAGACGTCGCACTCGCGGGAGAACACCTTGGCGAGGTCCGTGATGAGCACGCGCTGTCCCGGCCACAGGAACAGGCGCCAGCGCACGCTCTTGGCGCCGGCGAACATGACGTTCACGACCTTCTGCTGGGTTTGGTCCCGCTCTTCAACCTCGACGAAGAAGTGCGAGCTACTGCGGTCGTGCGGGTTCGAAGACACTGGGCTGACGCTCGCCACTCGCCCGAACGCGATGTGCACGCGCGCTTTGCTGTGCTTCCTCGACTTCCGCAGCTGCTGATGTGTGGCGTCCTCAAGACCTTGCCCCTCTTCGTTCACTGTCGCGCCCCGCAGCATTGCGTTAGCAGCTCGCCATGGGAGCGCGCCTGAGTATAATGGCGGGTCCTGCGTCGCGTATTGCGAATCTAACAGCCGGCGCACGCCCTGTCGACTCGGACGCTCGCTCTGTCGCTTCTCGCCGCCGTCGAGCACCACGAGCGGCTCGTGGATCTCCATGAATACATCGTCGTCGTCTCCCGGGTCCACGAGCGTCCAGCGCTTCACGAGCACCAACTGGTCCACACTGGCCAACTCCGGCGCGAGCACGCGCGCGCGGCATCCGGAGCTCGCACTGTCAGCCAGCAGCAGTTCGCAATCACCGCGCAGTCGGAGAAACCCCGTGACCCAGACGCCCCCGCCGCCGGAACAAGCCGAGGGCTCTCGGCGTTGCTGCTTTGACCGCTTCGAGCTATCGGAATATGGCTGCGCCGGCGAGATCTTCGAGTACTCCACGCCCCATGCGGTCAGGCGCTCGACTGCTCGGCAGTCGGCGGAGGCGGCGGTCGCGGTCTCCAACAGCCGCCCGACGGCCACGACGCGCACGCTCGCGGAGGGCGAGCGCTCGATCTCGAGCCTGAGCGCATCGGGGGCGGTTGTTAGGAACGGAGGAGGTTGAGAGACGGCGCCAGCACACACACCCGCGCACACACGCACTGGAGCTGCTGCTTGATGTGCTCGCGCCACATGCGACTCTCGCTATACAAATGCCAAGTGCAGACTGGTCATCAATTCTGGGTGGGAAAATGGAGCAAATGGAATCAATTGGTTTGGTGCACCCGCAGACAAGAAAGTCGCGACGCTCCTCGGAACGGGTCTCGCTCTCGGTGCGCGGTGCTTGCTTGCCGCTGTCTGAAGCGCTTGGAACGCGGTGTGGCAATCTCCCGGCGCCTGCCTTCAACGTGCGGCACGAACGATGAGTAATGCGAGAGATTTTTATAGCGCGCTTGGGGTGCAGTTTCGCCTCCAACAACGACGGGCTGAACACGACGGGCTGAACGACCTTGCGTTTGCTGCCAGGAAGGGAGCTCCAGCGCCGTCACTAGCCATCGAGTTCGCTCTTCGTTTAACCACGTGTCGGGAGCTGAAGCGCCTGTCAAGAATCCAGCGCCTCGCACACCACGAGTATGCGCGATGGAGCACGAGCGAGCCACCCCCGACCCGGTTCAGGTGGCGCCGGAGGCAGCGTGCGCCTCGCCTCCGTTACCCACAGCTCCTGTGCGGATGAGTATCACGCGTTCCGCGAGCCGCATCGCGAGCCGTTCATCAATCGACCCGCCTCGCCTCTCGACCATCCGCTCGATCATGACGTCTTCGAGAGCACTCTTGTCCTCGGCGAGGTTCACGATCTCGGACGCGGCGCGCGAGCCGGACAAAGCCTGCGATAGTATGCCGGTGAGCGCTGCGCTGCCGCCACCGCGACAAGGTCCCAGTATCGTAAGCAAGCGGAGTTTCGAGAAAGGGACTTCGCGAGGCGACATGTTGCGCAAAGAGACCTCACAACTGATTCACATCACCGAGGGCGTGCGCAGACGCGTGTCGAGCGTGCTCAAGTACGCCGGCATCGACATCGACACGGATACCGACAAGCTGAAGCAGCTGTGGCTCACGTTCGACTCGGACGGTGACGGCACGATCGACTACCAGGAGTTTTGCAAGTACACGTGCGAACTGCTCGACGTCCACCGAGCCGACAACGGCGAGTCCGCAACTCTGACAGTGATTGAGAAGCGGCTGATTCAGCTCGTGACGCTCGAGTCAAAGAGGTTCGCTGCTCGTGGAATGGCGCGCTGACTGAGAAGGGGGAGAGGAGAGGATCTAACGAACGACATTCGCTTGCTTCTTCCTGAGGACAGAGCTGCGAGCCTGGAAAAAGCGGTCGAGAAGATCTTCCGCAAGCTGGACCACAACCGAAGCGGGCAGCTGTCGCTGCTCGAGTTCATGGACGGAATCCGCGAACTCGGGCTCTTGACGTACAATTTTGAAGTGCACGGCCGCAAGCGCCGGTTCGCGAACCGCTCGCTCTTCATCCTCGACACGAAGAGCCGCTTCCGGTACCTGCTCGTGTGGATCGTCGAGTGGAAGTGGTTCGACCGCTTCATCCTGCTCTGCATCGTGCTCAACTCGGGCATCTTGGCGTTTCGAGACTACGAAGATCCCGGGTCGCTCGCCGACGCGGACGGGCTGTACAGCCCGAACCTGAGGAATCGGATCGTCGAGCGCTCCGAGCAGGTGTTCTCCTGGATCTTCTTCGCAGAGTGCGCCATGAAGATCATGGCGATGGGGTTCGTGCTCGGCCGTGGCGCATACCTCCGGAGCTACTGGAACCAGCTCGACTTCTTCGTCGTGGTCGTGGGCTTCATCGGCGATCTGCCCGGCGTCCCGAAAGTGACTGCGCTCCGCACCGCACGCGTGCTCCGACCACTGCGCACGCTGAGCAACTTGAGGGGCATGCGAATACTCATCTACGCGCTCTTCTCGGCGATCCCGGCGCTGTTCAACGTCATGGTGATCATCGGCTTCGTGTTCACCGTGTTCGGGATCCTGGGTGTCCTGTTCTGGAATGGAACGCTGCACTACCGGTGTCGTGAGACGGCAGCGCCAGTGAACGGCACGTGGGCCCTTGCGGGCGGAGGTCGGCTCTGTGGCGGAGAGTACACTTGCAAGCCGGGAGAGTACTGCGGATCCGTGTACGATTTGCCACCGAACGCGACGATCGACTTTGACTTACTGCCAGCAACCGAGTTCTGGGACTACAAGCTCTCCGGGTTCGACAACATCGGCTATGCGCTTTTGACGCTCTTCCAGTGCATAACGCTAGAAGGGTGGACGGCGGTGATGTACAATGTACGTACGCACTCGGGTGGGGAGCTGTCGCTGTATGCAGTACGTCGCCTGGTTGCTGAGTGTGTAGATGCGACCGGTGGTGTGCTTCTCACTTGGCAGCTTCAAGACGCGCACAGCTGGAGATTTGCATCTGTCTACTTCGTCACCTTCACGATCATCGGCGCGTTCTTCCTCCTCCAGTTTGTCTTTGCTGTGATCTGGGAGCGCTTCACGGCGGTGAACGACGGGACGGAGGAGAACTGGGACTTGATCCTCGCAGAGAGAGTTGCGAGCGTCAAGACGCAGCAACACGCAAGCGCAGCGCTGCAGGAGACGTCGTCGGGCTTTGGCCGCTCGGAAGTCAGTCTGAGAGCATCCGGCGTCACTGGCAGCTTTCGGAACGGGATACAAACGGCGATCCAAATCGTCAAGACGAACGATCTGAAGGAGCGGCTGCGACGACGCTGCCACACACTCGCGAATGTGAGGATGAGCGCGCCGAACTGCATCTGTGCTCTCTCTCTCTCTATTGCGAAAGCCGGACTAACTGGGGTGTGCGACAGGATCCGTTCTTCGGAGTTTTCATCGTGCTCTGTATCCTCCTGAACACCGTCTGTCTGGCGATGGACGAGTACCCTGTGGATGAGCAGCGCACAGCGATTACCGAGACCATCAACACCGTGCTGACGATCATCTTCATCGCGGAGATGGGGCTCAAGCTCGCGGGACTCGGTGTGAAGGAGTACTGCGCTGACAACTACAACCTCTTCGACGGCGTCATTGTTGTCGTCAGCCTGATCGAGATGATAGTGAACGCCGCCAACCCGGACTCCAAAAACAATTCTGGACTCTCCGCACTGCGCAGCTTTCGGTTCTTCCGGATCATGAAGCTGGCGCGCTCCTGGCGGTCGTTGCGGGAGCTACTCGTGACGGTGCGCTTGCTCACCTCTGTTCATGACTGCGAGGGAAGAAGCCACTGCTTGCTAACGCGCTCACTCGCTCGGTTCTGCGACAGATCGGCAACAGTATCCTCGACGTGGCGAACTTTGGGCTGCTGCTGCTACTCCTGATGTATGTCTTTGCCCTCATCGGGATGCAGTTCTTCGCGACCAAGTTCCGGTTCGATGCAGATGGCAACCCCGTGGAGTGGCTTCCACACGTGTACAACCACACTGTGCCCCCGCACGCGCCGTGGACACCGGAGAGACCGTACACTATCAGTCGGTCCAACTTCGACGACACGCTGTCCGCATTCACGACCGTGTTCCAGTGCCTCACCGAGGAGAGTTGGAACTTTGTCATGTTTGACGGCATTCGGTCAGCTGGCTGGAGCGCGCTCGGCTACTTCCTGGCGGTCATGGTGATCGGCAATATCATCATCCTGAACTTGTTTCTCGCGATCCTGCTGGGAAACTTCAGCCTCGACGAGCAGCAGACCGAAGTGGAGGTGGCAACGCTCAAGGGCCAACAGAAGATCATCGACGCCATTGCGAAGAGCTCGATACGAAAGATCAGCGCAGTCATCCCGTTCGGACCAAACTTCAGCGGGCGCAAGAAGAGCGGCTCAGCAAACAGCGCACCCGCTCAGCCTGATAAGCACCCTCCACTGTTCCACCAAGACACCCCGACCAAGCGGGGCCACCGCATTCGCCGACGCTCGAGTCAAATGAACAGCGTCAACAGCTCCCGGAATTTGCTCGATCTTGACGACGCCATCGGCGAATCCCTCACGCTGCGGCCGCTGTCTCCGGTTCTCCACGTCGGCACTCCGAGTCCAAACACCCTCCAGCCGCGGTCGTCATCGCTCCGCAGGTTCCCATCCATGCCGAAGCTCTTGGAGGCACACGGTCAAGATGGAGTCGAAAGCAATGGCAGCGCGGTGCCAGATATCCCAGACCGACTGGCGAGTGTCGCCAGACTGCCTCGGGCTGGCACTCAGCCTCGATTGGACGGAACTGTCGTGAGTCTCAGCCCGCAAGCAGTGCCTCTGGATCTATTGCCGCGTCTCCCGCTGTCGAACGAGAGTTTGCCGCCCACCCTCAAACGCCTCTCATCCAAGTCCAAGCTATCGCAAGCGAGCGACGCGAAGGAGACCGACCCTGCTGTTGCAAAGTCGACGCCGCCGTCCACGCTTCCCAGCTACTCGTCGAAATCGAGGCTCACGCAAACGGGTGATCCGAAAGAGAGCGAGACAACGACAGTGTTGGGGCCGTTATCATCACTGCCGAGTACCTCGTCGCTAGGGACTCAGTCTCCGGGACAGCCCGCGTCACAAGGAGGTACTGGACGACCCGCTTCTCAAGCTGTCGCTTTCAAAGCATTCTCGTCGGGGAAAATCTCGCGCGGAGTCTCCGACAAGAGCGTATCGAGTCGCAACGGCGAGGTGAGCGTGCACGACCCGGACCGATCGCTGTTCATCTTCAAGAGATCAGGGGCCGTGCGTCAACTCTGCCGTGAGATCAGCCGACACTCGTACTTCGAGCTCTTGATCTTGACGGCGATCTTCATCGGAAGCATCCTGCTCGCTGTCGACAACCCGCTGAACGACCCGAGCTCGCCACAATCCGTCGTCCTGGGCACTATGGACAACGTCTTCACTGGCATCTTTTTTGTCGAGATGGTGCTCAAAGTGGTCGACATGGGGTTCGTCCTCAACGGACCGCGATCGTACCTGCGGGACCCATGGAACGCACTCGACTTCACTATCCTGTCGTTCTCCGGAGCCACGCTCGTCTCCTCCAGCAAGACACTGCGGTCGCTGCGGTCGTTCCGGACACTACGAGCCTTGGTGCGTTGAGTTGCGTCGAACTTGGTTCGTGAACGCGAAAAAAATGGATTCACTGACTCGCTGCTGCTGGTGGTGGTTGCTGTGCAGAGGCCGCTGCGCTTCATCAGCCGAGTGCCCGGGATGAAGCGCGTGGTGAACGCGATGTTGTCGAGCATCCCGAGCATCATGAACGTGTTCCTGGTCTGTAGTCTCATCCTGCTGATCTTCGGCATCCTGGGCGTGAACTTCTTCAAGGGCCGACTGTACTACTGCGACATGAGTTCCTTCTCAGCCGAGCAGATGGCTCGGCTGGAGGGCACTTTCGGGTTCTCGAGTCTCTCGTTCAAGCAGCTCTTTTCGAAAGCGCAGTGCGAGGGCGAGGGAGGGGTGTGGATGCTCCGGAGGCGCAACTACAACAACGTGATCAAGTCCGCGATGACCCTGTTCGAGCTCGCGACCACCGAAGGCTGGGTAGACATCATGTACGAGGGCGTCGACGCGACCGACATCGGGTACCACCCAGTGGAGAACTACAACCGCTCCTACGTCCTCTTCTTCATCGGTACGCTCCGCTGGTGCGGAGTGCGGTAGTGCTGGCTCGTGCTGACGCTGCGCACCTTGGTGCTTACCTGATTGCCTGGTGTGCTCGGTGAACGATGGACCACCCATGCTCAGCGTTCATCATCATCGGGAGCTTCTTCACGCTCAACCTCTTCGTTGGAGCTGTCATCGACAACTTTAACCGGATGAGAGACACCCTTGTGTCCGCTGCCGAGAACGAGACGCAGCGGGAGTGGACGCAGATTCAGGACATGATCCGGAGGTGCGGGGTTGTGTTGTGCGCTCGTTGATTGGTGCGACAGTCTGTAGCATACACCACCGCACGAACTGACGCGTTGGAGTGTCTTCCGACGACAGTACAAAGCTCCGGTTCACGGTGATCGAGCCGCACCATCCGCTCCGAAAACTCTGTTACAAACTCCAGCAGCACCGAGCGTTCGAAGGCGCCGTGGCGGTCTGCGTGCTCGGGAACACGGTCATGTTGGCGATAACGCACTTTGGCGAGTCCGAGACCGTCGCCGCGGTTCTCTGGCTCGGGAACCTGCTCTTCTACGTCGTATTCCTCCTCGAAGCCGTCGTGAAAATCATGTCGATGGGCAAGAAGTACTTCGCCGACCGCTGGAACATCTTCGACTTTGTCGTCGTCGCGGGCAGCACGGCGTCGACGATCATCCCGTTCTTCGTGAAAGGCAAGATCTCGCCCGTCGCGAACACTGTCCGGGCACTCCGCATGGGGCTCGCCGTCCGGCTGATGAAGCGCGCGAAGAGCATGCAGGACATCGTGAGCACGATCCTCGAGAACATGCCGGCGCTTATCAACGTCTCCACGCTCATGTTCCTCGTCATGTTCGTCTACGCTGTGATCGGGGTCCAGATCTACGCCGGCGTCAGGCTCGGCGCGAACTTGAACGTGCACGCCAACTTCCAGGACATCGCGACTGCGATGCTCACGCTCTTTCGGTTCACCACCGGTGAGGCGTGGAACGACGTCATGTACGACTTGATGGTGGAGTCGGTCCCCGGCGCGAAGCCGTTCCCGTACGGCGAGTCGTGCGTCGAAGACTACACGTACGAGACTCTCGTGCACGCCCGCACGTACGCCGGAGATGAGCGCCTGACGATCGGGTGCACCCCGGGCGTGCAGATCACGTACATCTACTTTGTGTCGTACATGGTCGTGACGACGTACGTGCTGCTGAACCTGTTCGTGGCCGTCATTCTCGAGGGGTTCGAGGAGGCCACCGAGCGGCACACGAGCACGGTCAAGAAGGAGGACTTGGCGCAGGTGGCGCACGTGTGGCAGGGCTTCGACTTGTCGGCGTCCGGGTACATGACCGACCTCGCGTTCCTGCGCTTCCTGCGGTACGTGCCGCCGCCGCTCGGCATCCCAAGGCACGCGAGCCGCAAAGACGTCGAGAACTGGGCGATGAGCTTGGACCTGTTCGTCGAGAACGGCAAGGTCAGCTTCTACGCGTTCCTGCTCGCAGCGGCGCAGGCGATCATGGTGGGCGTCGCGGACGAGCGCGGAGAGCCGATCCAGCGCGCAAAGGTCATCGCGGCGCTCTTTGCGCGGTCCCAGAAGGTGATGTGGCGCAACCGCGTGCGGCGCCTGAGTATCGCGCACACCTCGAGCTTGACTGCCGTCATCTCGGTGAAGCGGATTCAGGCCGTCGCGCGCAAGGGCCTGGCGCGGAAGCGCTTTCTGGAGCTCAAGCGCCGAGCCAACGAGCATAGCGACCAGAGCGCGCCGGGTGCCTCCTCTGGCGTCGTCGCAAACCTGACCACCAAGATCGTGCACTCGATGAAGGTGGCGCCGGCGCCGGAGCACGGGCCCCGGTTCGTCGAGATCCTGTGTGGTGGCGGTGGCGACAGTAAAGAGAAGAAGGACGGGGCCGAGGAGGAAGAGGAGGGTGCTGTCACTAGGGGGCTGTCAGTGGACCCGACAGTCGACAACGCGGTGCTCACCATGTCCGAGTCGAGCAAAGACGTGAGTCGGTGGCTGACGGGCGACGCAACGTCCGAGTCGAACACTTGAGAGCGAGCGAAGCACGATTGCCAGTCGTATGACAGAGCGATAGGTAGAAAGAGAGGGAGAGTTGGAGAGTGTCTTCGAGTGTCGATGTCATCGACTCGATGATGTTGGAATGGATGGATGGTCCGAAATGCGCTCTCTGGCTGCTGACTTTCCGCCTCGTCAGTCGCGGTGCGGCGGCGGGAGCTTGACAGCGAGCGGCGGCGGCGGCGGCGGCTCCTGCGAGAAACGCTTGTAGAGGATGATGGCCGTGAAGATGCCCTGCGTCGTGAAAAGCAGCTGCCAGCGGCGCTCCAGCAAGAAGCGGCCGAACGGCGTCATGATGTGGTGGCGGAGCTGAAGGTTGGCGATTTCCCTCGCTTCAGTGACTACACCTTTTCCCATCCAAGTTGGAAAACGCAGCAACCAACGTGAACAGCAACATTTGATATTCTCCTTTTGTATAAAATTAGAGATCTCGCAGCAACCAATGTGAAAAAAGCAGCAACCAAATTGACAATGAAGTTACTGGCCATACTCCATGTCTTCTGAGCGCCGAGCTGCCTCGATCGCTCGAAGTGCGTGCGTGTACTACACGCGCACTAAGTGCGGTGTACTCACAGTCAACGAGCGGCGCGCTGCACGCTCAAGGATCGCCATCCTCTGTTGCGTGAGCGCGGCCAACCCGCGTGGGGCCACAAGCTCGTCTGTGGCGAGACGTAGATGAGCCTTGATCTTGGACTTGAGAGAGCTGAAACAACCCTCAATGGGATTGCACATGGGGCTGTATGGCCCCAGCTGTAGCAGAACCAGATCGTCGCGCTTGTGGACTAGCCCCTCGGTCTGCCGGTGAGTGGGGGGCGTTGTCGAGAACGACAACGATCTTCTTTTCTTGATAGTGGGCCGCGTACCCTAGAGCTGTCTTGGCGGCAGCGTAATCAGCGCCCACGAACGCCGCGTTCTGCGCCATGCGGATGCTGCCCCGCTCCAGGCGGTGGTGAACGAGCCCGTTGGCGACGGAGACGGCGGCCTGGATCTACAAGTTCGCCTCCTTTGAGGAAGGCAGAACCACAGTCACTCGGGTTCCTTTCTTCGCCCTCCCCTGCGTGCGAGTGCAGTAGAGGTTGAAGTTGGTCTCGTTGTAGAAGACGACATAGTCGCCTGTGTCCTCGTGAGCAAGCAGCTTCTTTGCAAAGATCCGGCTCTTCTCCTTGTTTGTCTCGCTGTTGCAGGTTGTCGATTCAGTGCGACACTAAAATTGCGCAACATTACATAATTAGATCAAGTATAATTGTGCAAGAAAAATTCAAACTTACTTGTTTGACGGTGTAGAGCTGGTTGAGGTGCTTCTGCGATATCGTAGACTTGGAGAGCTGCACTCCAAAGTTGAAGGCAACCATTTCTTGCAGTTGAACAAGCGTGTATGAGCAGTTCTCCTCAACGTACTCACACAACGCTGCCACAATCTCCACTGTGCACTTCGTGCACGCCTCGCGAGCGCCGCCGCGAGGAAGCGTCTTGACGCGTCTAGTCGACACTGTGCACCAGGCCGTCGATTGCGATAGTCCGTTGCGCTCTGCCACCGCGTGCCAGCCCTCCCTGCGTTCGAAAGCAGCAAGGACTCGGCGCTTCTCGTCCGGCGTCGGCAGGCTCTTTCGCGGGGCTTCCATTGCGCTATGGCGCGTTTTCAGTTTGAGTGGGGCATATTGAGTGGCGGCTGTTGTCAAATCGATGTTCACTGTGGTTGCTCCTTTTTCTTATCGGTTGCTGCGAGATCTCTAATTTTATACAAAAGTAGAAGCTCAATTTTTGCTGTTCACATTGGTTGCTGTGTTTTCCAACTTGGATGGGAAAAGGTGTAGTCGATTCTCCTATTCAAGACGACACAACCGTACCTCACTTACTTCACGAGGTTTATTCAAATTGGTTACTAATACTGTATTTCCCGAAATAGAACGGACCACTTCGTTTGGCTCTTCTTTAAAAGAAAACTAGCGATTCTAATAAAACAATAAAGTGTATTTTATTCAACTGAGCAATGTATTTGCTATAAAAGGCAGTTTATACCGAAATTGCACAATCACCAAAAAACAATCTGAACGGTATTTGCTCATGCATGTTCTGTGGTCGTATTTTTCTGAGAATGAATAATGAACCCAAGTGGTCCGTTCTAATCCGGGAAATACAGTACCGTATTCCTCTTGTCAGTGGCGGCCCCAGTGTGCAGATTAAAATACATTTTCCCTCTGATTATATATACAACCGCCTATGACAAGAGGTGAAAAGATTTTGAAGTGCGAGCTAAAATGTATGTGGATGTTATTGTGATACCAATGGTATCAATGAATATATTTGTATCATGAATATTTTATCTGCTTCAATCAGGACAAGCCTCCTATGACATGTGACCGCCTTTGATACCTACCGTATTCCTCATGTCAATGAGGAATATGGTAGGTATCGACTCTATCAAATCCGCTACTAATATCATTATGCCAATTAAATCCGTCGCCAATTCCCACCGTGGCGTTCTTAAATTCAATTTTGAAATGCACGTAGCGTTTTGTAAACAGCTCAAATGCACGCTAATAGCGAGAGTCTCCATTGACGGGTTCACTTTGAGGCTGTCGAACGAAGGCAATTTGGCCCAGATCGAGCTTTGTTTTTTTCATTTCTCTCAAAATCCCACCAGCCGCGTACGGTGTCAGTAGGATGACCTCCACAGCAGATTCAATGCGCAATGGGGTTAGATAATGTAGCACAGCGAGGGCGGGCATGACCACTGCTGAAGTCGCCAACGAGAGCTAGTGTGACCGCGCCATGTCGAGGACATACTGGTGCAGGACCGAGATGCGCTGTCGCCAGAGAAAACTCACCAACAGATGATCCCCAGGCCACCACGACTTTGGCATTAGCAGGATAACTCGCGCGAGATGAACCGAATCGGTCGGTCGTCAGGTTTGATTATCCGACACAACACAATTTGTCGAGCAGCCGCTGCCACCATTGCTACCCTCTCTTGTACTTCAAGGTGCGGTGTAATGTACCAGATGACAGAGACGATGACCATCTGTGCAAAGAGCGGTCGTCAGCGGGTTGCCCGCACGCGGTACTCTCACTGTCGTAGCCGATCAAGCTCGGACCGGGCGATTCTGGCGAGCATACTCTTCCATGCGCCATCTGATATCGGGATGCCGAGCTACGCCGTACACGCAACAAGTTGCCAAGCTGATCAACGCAGAGTGGGAACAAGTAGAGCGAGAGTGGGTGGCCCCCTTGCTTGACGCGTTTCGTCAGACTTCATGACAGTTCAGAGAAGGAACGGACAATCTTTGTGCTCGAGAAATTGGGCCGCAAGAGGAATCTTGTTGTTTACTGACCGCTAAAAACGAATTTTCCTTGACTGAAGTACCTGGCGATGTCGAACTTCAGGTCTCCCATGCTGGCGAAATTTTCCTCGACAATAAAGTCGTCCCGCCACGGTCCGGGTGGATCATTTCCTAAAAGATGGACTTTTCGAGTGATGGTTTCCCAGAACAAGGGCAAGTCCCAATAGGCGGACTTTGGATGTAACACATCAAAACACATCAAATGATGGAAACGAAGTACTTTCTCTTGCGGTGAGATCACCAGCTCCACACCACACCAACAGCGACCCCTTCCTATAAATGTACGACGTGCTAAGGTTTGCGCACTGCTTGCTCGTGTTGTTGGTGCCAACGCAGAACGGGAGCATCTGGTGCTGGTACATAGCGGCTATCTCCGCCACGTTGGCAGCGGCTATGCTGCTGCAGCCTTCGTTGCTGTCTGCGCTTCTGCTTGAGCGCAGACAGCACCATGGCAGTCGATGGATACTTCAGAAGTGACTCACACTGAGTTTAGAGGCGCTGAAGTCCAAGTCTCGTGGCTTTTCTTGGCGACGTTGAAAGTGCACCCTCTCTCATACAGTACTTCACACAGCTCGTAGTCGCTCGACTTTGAGCCGTGTGGTTTTCTTGACTGCAAAATTTATTGACTGAGTCAACTCGACTCTAATTGATGTTATATCTCATAAAATATTTTCTAAATTCAAAAAGACGTTATGACCAATTTGAAAGTTTAGTTACTGATATGAAAGAGACCAAATAAGTCGTGAATAATTAGAATAAATCTCCTTTCTTCACAAATTACTTCCCCCCTGTCCAAGACAGCAATTCGTCTGCTTGAACAGGGGAATTGAAAATGGTCATTACAATTTGGGCACTATTATTTAGTATTGGGAGGAACTAACTAACTAAATTGTAATAAACTAAGTTGAATTTACAAATTTGTCGCTGAAGAAGAAAAAGTTACAGATAAAGTCAAATCGCAACGCCCTGACAAAATGAACGCCCACCGAAGTAGCATGTGGGAAGCAAGAGCATCTATATTTTTGCCCAGGTGTCGAATTGGAAACGCTCTGTTGCTTTTGCTTCAAATTTGATTCTGCTTTTGCATCGGATTTGGCTCGAATTGGAGAGGTTCATATCTAAGCAACAGCTCAAAAAATGAAGTCTGTGAAAAAGTATGGCTCAAGATATGGCTGTGTCAATAGTTTTGCACATGATTGCATGTATACTGTTTGCAAAAAGAACAGGACGACCAAAAACAAATCATTAATCATTCAGTTTTAGCTTAATTGGAGTGAAATTTGCACCACTCGATTGCATTTATCAATCCGTATCCCGTGGTATGCTCAGATCTAAAGATTCTTTGAATCGAACAATTACAAAAATTTGCCAACATTTTCATGCGACAAAAAAGCGACAAAATTAAACACTGAAATTTAGTCAATTATTCCGTAGCGCATGAAGAATTTTGTCAGGCAACGACAATTGGTTGTGGGGCAAAAGGCTGGCGGTGCGAGGGAACGCTTTCGTGAACGTGACAGCGGGTCCAAAAACAACTTGGTGACCACTAACGGCTGTTAACACACGGCCAGTGAATATACATGGAGGCAGCTGGTTAACGCTTTCACTGACGATGTATGCTCGTTAAAAAGAAATATACTCAAATGATCATCATTTTTATGCGGTTATCAGCGATCCCATTGACTTTTTTGCTTCGCCATGACTGCTGGCAACGGCTCAATCGCAAGCCAACAATGTTTATGTACAACGGGTATCTAATGACTGCTTACCACAACAAAGAGTTTGAAAGCGTCACCTCAGTGTGAATCTCTGAACGCAAGAGGCTGCTGCCACCTTTGCCCAAGAAGCAGATCGCATTGGGGTCTCTCCAACCGATAATCTTTAGTGAAATAAAACAGGTTGATGTAATCTTATAGCCAAGTGAAAAACCCTTGATTTAAATATTAATTTTATGTCGCATCAAAATGTCAGCAAATAAGTGCCCTACCTTCTGTGTTCGCTTTCACACAAAACCGGATATATATTTGTACGTGCCATGGCTAGACAAACCGAGCGCAACAATCAGATTCGAAAACGACTGAAAATTGATTAAACAATGACAATTTTTTTAAAATAGTGTATAAACATCCAGTCAGCAGGCGAATTTTGAGTAAAATGCAGAAATGTGAAAAAAACTCAGCACAAGCGTGTTTCAAGGCTGTCGAAGCGCATGATCGGATAGCCCTTTATGTTGTGATCAAAATGGTCGAGCTGTTAGTCTTATCCGACAAATCAATACTGTGCAATATCTGTCAAAAAGGTTTCCCACCGATTTTGGCTCAACGTCGTCATAGTTTTTGACATTTATAATTTGCGATGTAACAACCAATCTCAGATTCAAAGATCACAAAGTGTCGACATTGAATGATATCTACAGTGCGCGAAAAAAGTTTACGGACACCTAAAAAAAGAGAAAAAATACTGCGGCCTTCATAAAAGTTTGTTTTTCTCCATGCTTGTCTGTAACGTGATTAAACAATTTGTGAGCTTTCTAGTGGCGAAGTTTGGGCTCAATTTGACCGCTTCAAGCCTCAGAACGACCAGCAGAAATGTAGAAATTTTTTGCACTCGCGACAAAAGACTACGGACAGGATATTTTACCTTGATTAAAGTATAGTTCAATTAATGGCTGAAGAAAAATAGTATGGACTTCATTATGTGGAGGAGCTAAAAAGAGGGCACCGTATTAATTAACCGTTTGATATAAAAACGTGGTGCTCGACGTGCGAGTTTTGATCACTTGAACTGTGTCTGCGAATTAGCATGAAAATTGTGGCAATCAGCATCGTTCTGGCTCGCCCCCGCGCCCTCCCGTGCACAGACATCGAGTGCATTGCTGGCGCTCGCGGTGTCAGAGGCTGCATGCATTTCCTCGTAGTGCTTGGCATTGTCGC
>SMMQ01002129.1:47388-65892 GCA_008271595.1 [Pythium] brassicae (nom. inval.) | reverse complement strand
ACCGCTGCGACGCATGTTCAACTGTGCTCGACCGCGACCTGAACGCAGCGCGAAACATCTTGCACAAGAATCTCAGTTTGCTGCAGACCCCCGTCCACGTCGTGATTATGGCGGCGGCGTTGCATCTCACCCAGACAAGCGGTGACGCCGACATCGCGGAGCCAGTCTGTCACGCCCAGACGACATTGGCCCAAGACCGCCTTGAATGCGGCAGGAGGAAGGAGTGCGAGCGCGTTTTTCTGATTGGTAATTGGTATCGAGGGAATAAGTGCGACTTCTCTCTCTTGAACATGCCAGCTTCGAGGTCGGCCTCGTGGCTTTCGGACGACGACGACGACCTCGCGTGGCTCCTCCCGCTCGCCGACGAGCTCAGCAGCAGCGCAAGCGACGCCACGGAGGCGACCACGCCGAGCCCGAGCATCGGCACAGCGTCGCCGCTCAGCTCCCCACTCGACTCGTCGTTGTGGTCGTCAGTGGACAGCGACCTGCTGCTCCCGCGCGCCTCGAACGTCCACGCCAGCAGCGGAGTCGCCGCCTCCCAATGTGCCACGCCCACAAAGCCGCGGCGCAAGGCGGCGGCGCGGATGCCCAAGCTCGCAAACTCGCTCACCCGCACGAAGCACGAGATCGGCACGCTACGCGAGCAGGCGAGCGAGCTGGAGGGCATGCTGCGGCGCCTGAAGAAGACGTCGGCGCGGCCGCGGCCGCCGATCGGATGCGACGCACCAGCAGCCAGCACCGAGTGGCAGGCGATGGCGGGGCTGTGGAAGGGGGCGGCGCGCCAGCAGCGCGAGCTGCTCAAGCGAGCGTTGCGCGAGAACCAGAAGCTGCGCCTCGGCGTGCTCGACCAACGGGGGCTGCTCAAGATCCTGCAACGAATGCTGCTGGACCGCGCGCTCGAGAATGCAGTGCGTGAGGTTTGGGGCTGGCGGTTGAGTCGGAGGAGGCAGACGCACTCACTTTTGGTGGGACTGTGGGCTATGGTGTGTGGGAGTACTGTAGGTCCTGAGCGAGAAGCTGCTGCCCCGGAGCGTCGACGCCGACTTATCCGACAGCGACCGTGCGGTGATGACGAACATGATCGCGGACCTCAACCGCCTGCACCTGTCGCTGGTGGACGCGCCGTTCGTGCGCCGTGCGACGCGCGCTCCGGACGGCGGCTCGTTCTTCAGCGCGCACGTGTGTCGCGACGTCGGCACTGGGCGCGTGCAGCTCGAAGTGGCGTCGTGCGAAGAGGTGCCGTTCGGGAAGGCGGTGGTAGACAGCGCAGTCTCCAGTAGCTTCCGCCAGTCGACGCCCGGATACCGCCGATACGACCCGCGAGTGCGTCTCTGTGTGTCTGGATTACTATCGTCCTCGCGTGTCGCTATCGTTGGGGTTCTCTAACCTGTCGGGGCTTGCGTTCGTCGCTTGCAGCCGTTTGGTGGAACGACGCTGATCGGTTTGATCGAGGAGCTGTCGAGCGTCGTCACTCCAGCCGGGCCCGAGTTGTATCGTCACCGCCGCTCAGTCCGCACTTGCTCCCACGACAACACGCGCTCAGTGTCGCTATCGCTCGGGTACATTGAACCCGTGGACGCCGACGGCCAGCCGGCTCCCGGGCTGACGGTCAAGGCCGAGATGTGGATCGTACGGACGCAGAAGACGGTCGTGAACGAGGCGACTGGCGTCCAGGAGGTCTCGACGCTCATGCAGAACTTCTCGACGCTCACGCCGGTCAGCGTGCGGGGACCGTACTCGCTTCAGTGGGGGCAGCAGCTGTTCGAACACGTGCTCTCTCCTCTCATGCGCCGCTCGGGACTCGCGAGGCTGCACCGACTCGAGAACGCGCTCATGGCTCGCAGTGCCGCCAGCTAGGACTGACTCCGTATCGCGAGGACTTGGGTGATGCCAGTACGGGGATCATCTCCAAGCAAGTCGCATAATGTACATGTGGCGCCTCGACACGCAACAGATCTCTGGGACGGGCCTGTTGGTTACGAGTACCCACCACTCACTACACAGTCGCCTGGTGCTCGAGAAGGATGTTCTCGAGGCGCTGGTGGCTCGCGGTCAGCGCTTGGCCCCACATCGGCACCACCGCTTTCTCGAAGAACTGCTGCTGCCACACCACCGCGCGCCGCGCCGGCCCGCGCACCTCGACGGGCGTGATGCTCGAGAACGACCGCGTCGACGTCACGTGGCGCTCGAGCTTCGTCACCGGGTCGACCTCTGACGTCGGGACAACGAGCGTCCAGGTCTCATACTTGAGCACAGCGGCCGGTGGCAGGCGACCGCACGACGAGGATCCCTCGTCGTCGTCGTCTTCCTTGTCTTCGGTCAGGCTGAAGAGCATGACGGCGACAGCGAGCGTCCTGTCGCTGCCGACGAACACGCGGTGCGCAAAGTGCGCGCGCTTGACGCCGACGCCGACGGGACTTGTGATGCGGGCCTCCGACTTGCCCAGCTGCACGTCCGACGCGCCGCCAACGAGCTGCGTTTGTCGGCAAACAAGCGAGTGTGTGAGAGTCAGAGAGAGTGGACCGGCGAGCGCACTCAGCACCCAGTCAGCAGACCCGCGACACCCACAGGCGCTCGACCGCACCTCCGCTGGGTACGCGCGCTGCCCGGGCCGCTGCTGCTGGAGCGCGAGCCGCAGCGCGTAGTCCACCTCGCTCTTCTGGAACGGCAGCTCCTCGCAGGCCACGACCTCGATGCCCGCAGTCGCACCAGTCACCGCCTCCTGCTCGTGCGGGTCCAACCGCACGGCCCAGCGCCGCGACGAGCCGTGCAGCGGCAGCCGCTCGCGCTCGAGCAGCTGGAGCTTGCTGCCCGCGGCCGCGCGCATCGCCTCGAGCGCCGACAGCACGCGCGCGAAGCTGCTGCGGTCCTCCGCTGTGAGCGCGCCGTCCACCGCCCAACACGCGGGTACTGACAGCCCCACCCTCTCGCCCAGGATCTGAGCCACGCCACACACACACACAGAGCGGAGCCCATCAGCGCACTCCTGTGCGTTCTCTCTCGCATTGCTGCTGCTACGTGCGTACCGCGTGCGTTGCTGCTCGCTGCCGGATCAGCTCGCGCAACCTCTGGACGAGGCGGTCGTGCTCGCTGACGCTGAGGCGCAGGCGCTTGTTGAGCCTGCGCGCCCGTGCGAGGAGGTCGTGGTGGCGCTTCGCAGTGCGCTCCCACGCGCTTCCAGTGGCCGCTTCCCGGCGCTGGAGGGCGCTCAGCAAGAGCTTCTCCTTCGCCGTCCCTGAGAGCTGCGTGAGCGTGTCTTTCAGCGCCGCGGCTTCCGCCCGCAGCGCGAGGATCTCGCTCTTGTGCCGCGCGTGCGTGCTCACGACCTTCGGCCGCGGCATCGTCAGCTTCTGCGGCGGCGCCGGCGTCGCCACTGGGAACGTGGCTGCGTGTGTGCTGCTGCTCAAGACGCGAACGGCCGCCATCCCTTCCTGGTCGAATTCTCTTGTGTCCGCAGGAACACACTGAGGGGATGCGGACGGACACGATTGCGCGTGGTGGTGATTAGCCCATGAGGACTCCCGTTGGCTCTGATTGGCCACAACGTCCGAGGTTCTGAGGCAAAGCAGTCGTCAGGTCCAGCACGTCGAGCCTCGTGTCGTATCGAACGACAAGTTCGCGAGACAACTAACACCCGAGCTCCAGCATCCTAGCATCAACTCAGCACATACTACTACACTGTTGTAACTGACGTGACCTCTGTCCTGATCACAACGTACAGTATCCGCAGTCGAGTTTCTCAGCGTTGCGTATCCTCTGCAAGGCCCTATCTACGACTGTTGCTCACATCGCGCTTTGCATTGTCGAGAGCCGCCGGCCCGCGAGCTGGAACTCTGTCACGATCCGCGGCAACGCGATCCCGTTCTGGGACCGAGAGCTCGCGTCAAAGCGCCAGCAGTTCGAGAACTTGCTCGTCAATCTTCAGGCCGGGACCTCTTAGTTCGCGTTGGAAACGAGTCGCTTGTTGTACAGTTGCGAGTGCGTGGGTCAGCGCTAGTGCCTCCTGTTCCGAGCCTGGTCGAGAAGAACGTCCTCAATGTCCTGCTGACCCTGCGCGCACTCCCGCTCCCAGACAGGCACCACGACGCTCTCGGCGACATCTCGCCGCCAGCGTCCTGGGTACACCGACGCCAGCGAGATCGTCGAGAAGAACTGGACGAGCGTCGACTGCCGCGTCGCTCCAGTGCATGGATCCGCGTGCGTGCGCTGGGTGAGCACGAGCCACTGCTGGCTCTTGAGGTCCATGCCGGGATCTGGGCCACTCCCGGTCGTTGCCTTGACGTACGACACCGAGAGCATCAGCGTGCGCGTGTCGTCGACAACGAACCACTGGTTCGCCAGGTGGGCGAGGTAGACGCCGCGCTCGACCGGCGTGACATACTGATCTGATGTCTTCATCATGATCATGTCTGGCGACCCACCGACGCGCTACATAAGCGCCGCAACGAACGCGTGAGATCACCAGCAGCCCATTCATCCAACGACAAAGCCACCAGCACGGGTGGTGACGAACCCGAGGGTCGAAGCCGCGAGCGTTCTGTGGTGCCTTCGTGCGGAGGAGTCCGACCGCGTCGTCTACGTCCACCTTCTTGTACGGTACCTCGAACGTGAACACGAGCCGGAGGTACACGCGCTCGCCAGCGTCCAGCGCGATCTCCCACTTGCTGGTCGCGCCGTGGCTCGGCGTCTCGCGCTGGAGAATCCCGAGCGCCGTGTTCGCGCTCCGAGCCATTCGATCGACGTCGACGACCGACTTTGCGAACATTGCGCGGTCGTCGTCGGGCGAGACCGACTCGTCGATCCGGAGACAGCTCGGTATCGTGCTCAGCCGCTCCTCCATCATCTACGATACAAGTGCTGTGAGTAAACGTCTACATCATTCGCCCACTCGTGAGTGCGTTGATAGGAACGCACCTGATTGTTCGTGACACGTCTGAGCAGGATCCGCTGCAGCCCCTTGGCTAGATGTTTCTGCTCCAGCGCTCTCCGCCGCAGCCGCGTGTTCTGCTTGCGCGCTCGCTGGAGCAGCTCGCGCTGCGTCAGCGCTGCCTGCTTCCACTCGGCCACCGATTGCGTGAGCATCGACTCCTGTGCGGGGGACGTAGGGGGCGCCAACCGCCTGATCGCTTCCTCGAGCGCCGCGATCTGTTTCAGTAGCAGGTTCTTCTCGTATTTCTGGCGCGCGTGCGAGCTGCTGAACTTGGATTTCGCTGGGACGGCGAGCGGCAGCAGCGCAGCGAACGGCGCGAGAGAGTCCGCCTCCCATACAGTAGTGGAACTGCTGTCGCTCGCACTGGTGGTGCTCACCGAGTCGTCGTCATTTCCGCAGTCGCTTTCGGTGTCAAGAGCGGCGAGAAACGCGTCGACTTCGCCCTCCCACGCGCTCAGCAGTTGTGCTGGCGACGACGGCGGTCGTCTCGGGCGATCGACCACCGCTGCAGTTGGAACGACGGTAGCACGCGCTTGCACTGACGAGAGGTCCGTCTCGCTGATGTGGTCGTGCATTGGGAGCAGGTGTGGCCGAGTGCGCGACAATGAACTTGTCTTGCTGCTGCGGCGCTCGTTGCATAATGAATGCAATGTGCGCTCAGATCGATCGAGATGCTCTGGTGGACGCCTGTGTGGAGCGGCTCTTTGGGTTGTGGATGTGGTTGGACTCTGCCCGCGTTCACTCTATCGCCGCGGACATGTGATGCCCTGACGGTCGTCTGTCACACGCGAAGACGCCGTCCAGCTGTCAACTCTGTGAGAATAATCACCAAATCGCGACCAAAGGAGCAATCGTCCTGACAGTTGCAACTTGCTTTCAGTATACAATACCGTACTGTACTGTAGAACTCAAAAGGTGTTCCAGTACTGGAACAACACCAGTAGTCAAAGCAACTTTATCGCCTGCCGCGAACTTTGGTCGATGTGCGCGTTGGGGGGACTGACGATCTCTGCTGCCTGCGTACTGTACAAGACATAGGATGGTAATAAGAGTTATACATTGGGCCTTTGACGATGTTCACTCGAAGCGAGCGCCCGCGAGACGCTGCTGCTCGATGAGCGTGTTCTCCATGTTCTGCCGCCCGAGCGAGATGATCACGTCCCACACCGGGATCACCTTGGCCTCCACCGTTTGCCGCGTCCACCCTGCGCCGGCTGCCCCGCTGGTCGATAGCGGCGCGATGAGCGACACGACCCGGATTCGAGTCGAGTGCGCCTCGCGTCCTGTGTGCGCGTCGATGTATGTGCGCTCCGAGATCACGCCCCACTGCTGCTCTTTGAGCATGCCCCCCGGGATCGGGCGGCCTTGCTCGGCCGAGTCAATGTACGCAACCTGGAACGTCACGGAGCGTGTGTCGCCGACGAACGTCCGGTTCGCGTGGTAGACGCGAAAGAAGTTCCAGTCCGACGCTGAGGAGCAGCTCATCACTGACTTGGTGAGACGGACGCCCGGCGGTGCACCGTAGAACTGCGCCTCGCGCAACCGAGCCACTGTCAGCGAAGTGTTCGATCCCAGTTGTACGGACCACGCAATGCGCCAGATCTACTGTACGCACATGCGGCTCGTATCGGTTCATGTTCGGCTTGGGTTGACGGCGGATGCACTGGAAGGCCTGGTCCACGTCCGCCTTCCGGAATGGCACTTCGATGCCGTAGGCCACCTCGAGGGAGCAGCACCCGTCCGGGTCGTGGTGCACGCGCCACTCGCGAAAGTCGCTGGCGTCCGGACTCTTGCGCTCGATCACCTCGACCGCGCTCGCCACCGATCGCGAGAGCGCGAGGATGTCGCGGCACACGCCAGAGAACAGAGCAAAGTCGTTCGCAGGCGCCATCGCAGAGCCGCTGCTGCTGCTTTGCGTGAGCAGCGCTGGCGCGAGCATCAGCGAATGCTGCATGATCTGCAGGCGAAGTCAGAGAGGGCAGCCAGTACACCCACCACCTTTACCCGCCTAGGTATCCTCGCTTCGCTAGACGCACCGACTCCTTGCTGGCGACGCGCCGCGCGAGCATGTGGTGCAGGCTCTTCGCCATCCGTCGCTGCTCCAGTGCGGCCAGTCGGAGCGCCGCGTTCTCGCGCTGCGCCTGCCGCAGTTTCAAGTGTTCCGACTCGGCAGTGTGCTTCCACGATGGTGATGCAGCAAGAGCTCGGTGGTCCGTGCGCTTCAGTTGGAGCTCGGTAGTACTCAGCAGCGCCAGGTTGGCGGGCGTCGTCATCCGCCGAACCACTGCTTCCAGCGCCTCTGCGTGCTGCCGAAGCAAACTGATCTCGCGCTTTTGTCGCGTGTACGTGCTCGGGTACTTGCGGGGGTTCGGCGTCGCTGCCGCGCTCGGTGTCGGTAGCGTCACCGTCGCTGCGGCGGAGCCTTCCGACTGGACGACGGCGCACGGCTCTCGAGGACTCGCGGCAGGGCTCACGTCGCTGGAACAACTGCTGGCGCTCTCGGTCTCGTCGCTCAGCTCCGTTGCGTGGTCGTCAAGGAGGTCCCAGTACGCGAGGATCGAGTCCAAGTCCGCCTCAAATCCGCTCGGTACGCTGCTGACGCACGACGACGAGGCGCGAGCGCTGCTGACCGACTCGTCGTCGCCTTCGAGAGTGTCCCACGCGCCTCCGAGCGCAAGAAGCGGGGACTCCAGCTCGTCGTGTTCGTGTCCGCGCATATTGGCGAGTGAGTGTGCCAAGGGCTCAAAAGCTCGCTCTCTTCTGCGGGCTCGTCGGACACTTCTTCACAGGAAGAATGAATTTTGAGTTCGTACCCATTTGTGCCACAAAGTGATGTGCATGACAGAAATCCACCACAATGATTACTCGCGATCCCGGTCGCCTCAGGATCCTGGCGCCGACTAGCGAACTACTCGCACGACGCGTGTCTCGCCAGCGATGCACTCGCTCTGAAGAGCTCTACAGCGCATCCGCACGCACGAGTGCTGTCTGGCGGTTGTTCATCAGCGCGTTCAGGAGGAGCTGGTCGCCGAACGCCAGCGCCCCCTTCCAGAACGGCAGCAGGGTGGTCTCCACGAACGCCTTCTCCCAGTCCGCGGCGCTCGGCTCCTGGACCGACACGACGCGGAGAGTCGAGAAGGTCCGGATGAGCGTCGACTCCTCCCGCTGCCGGCCGCCGCCCTCGCTCGCCGTGAAGAACCGCGACGTCTGGTGACTCACCACGAAACCCGTCGCAGGAGAGCTCAGCGCGCCTGTGAGCGCGACGAACGCCGCCGACATCGCTTGGGAATGCGGTTCCCTAATGGCCGTGCGGTACACTTTGTGTGCAGAGCCGAAGCCCGACCCGGACGCGATGTGGACGCGCGCCACCCACTTCTGCACCGCCGTGTCCGACGAGCCCCCAAACGCCTGCGACAGCACGCACCGCGCGCGGTCAGAGTCGACTACTGTACCCGAGCCGCCCTCTCTCCAAACCAGCGCAGTGTAACTTACCGCGGCGTCGAAGAAGTCGTGCTCGCTCTTCCGCTGGAAGTGAACCACTCGCATCGCGCGCTCCACGTCGCTCTTCCGGAACGGCACTTCGGTGCTCGCTGTGACTTCAGCGCCGATGAACTCAGACAGCTCGACGCGCACGTTCCACGAGTTCGGCGACTTGGCTGCCGGCCGCCTCGACTCTGCGAGGCGGAACCTGTCGAGTGTCTCGCCGGCGCTGGCGTGCATGGCGTCGAGATCCGCGACGAGCTGGCAGAAGAGCGCGCTGTCGTCCATCTGCAGCGCGAGTGGCAGCTCCAGACACGGCTCCATGAGCTCCGCTTTCTTCGCCAGACTCTGCGCGTGGGTTGCAGCAACACAGCGTCGGGGTTAGCTACCCCCGACATAGTCTCAGATGCCCGCACTCAGCGCGGTACGCACCGCGTACTTCGCCGCCCGGGTCAGGATCATCTGCTTCATCTTCTTGAGCAGCTTCTTCTCCTCCAGCACGCGAAGTCTGAGCCGCGTGTTGTCGCACAGAGCGCTGTGCAGCCGGTCGCGCTCGCGCGCCGCTGTCTGTCGCCAGGTGTCTGCACCTCGCGCCACTAGCAGCGGGTGCTGGTGGGTGGTGCTCGGCGTCCAGGGCTTCAGCGAGCGCTGCCCTTCTCGCAGTTGCTTGAGCGTCTTGCTGAGAGCCTGCGCTTCTTGCTTCAGCGCACTCATCTCAGCCTGTTGGCGCGCGTGGGTGCTGGGGTACTTTGGTCGCTGGGTTCCTCTCGGCTTTAGGATTGCGACAACAGGATCCGATGGTCGGCGCGGCGGCCGTCGCGTGTCAAGAGCGCTGCCCGGAAGTTCGAAGTCCAAAGGAGTGTCGTCCCACGTCGAAAGGAACTCCCAGAGCTCCTCTGCTGATTCTGCAGCGTGCTGTGGCGACGAAAAGCTCTGCGACGACGTCGAACCTGGTGAGCCAGCAGCGCCTCCGTCGATGACCGAAGCCGCGCTCTGCCGCATTGCTGCGTGAATCGGAGTCGTCTCGTGCTGCGCTGGGGGGTGCTGGGAGGGCGGCGCGTGTGCGCACTGCCTGGCGAATTCGAGTGTGAGTGATGAACGCCAACGTTCACGTTGGCACTCAACTTTGCAATCGACTGATGTGACGAAAAGTCGGATTTTCAGGCGAACCTGGTGGGTGCCAACTGGTTCCAAGTCGACCAGTCTGGCAGTCAGCACACGGTATCACAAGGGCGCGACCCGATGGCTTCGAGCGGCAGCCCGATGGCTGCGACGCAGCAAACTCGTGGAGGAGAAAGCCCCAAAAGAGTGGCGTGGATGCCCCTGCACCACGATTACGTCAATGCGCGAAGTGATCGAGATCTGCGACCACCTCCTTCGGTCTCCAGACTTCGACAAAGTGGGTTGGTCCAGTTCAGGTCGTCGTTGTGGACAGCGAGCATTCTGGAGAACTTGAGAGGTGGCAGCCTCATTCATATCCACGCCTCTGGGCTGCGCTGACACACGACAAACTTGTCCAGCTGACAATGTTTTGTTACAGTAAACGTTACCAGACAAGGCTTCCGGGTACCGGCAACTCATGCGAGGACCTGACGCATGGGGACCTGCAGCGGCGGCCCAGAGAACTCGTCGAGGAGCAAGTTCTGCTGTTGTTGGTGGTGCCCGCGCGTGCGGCTGCCGAGCGTCCGCAGCACCGTCTCGATCAACGCGCTCCCGTGCGCGTCGTGGCTTGAGACGCTCCCAGGCGAGTCGCACGACGCCTGGTACAACGTCCGAAAGACGCTCACGGGGCGGGGCCCGGCTCTGCGGCAACTGCTGCTGCTGCTGCTACTGTTGCTGATGTTCTCCGAGATCGTCCAGCCCTTCTCCATGAACCGCGGGCCGTTGCTGTCGGGCGTCACGAGGAGCGACCGCCAGAGCCACACCATACGGCTCGGCTCGTCGAGCCTTTCGACATACGACACCCCGCGCAGCTCGAGCCGCCGCCCGTCCGGGCCGGCAATGAACATTGTGTAGCGCTTCTGGTAGCTCCTGTCGGTGATCACGTGTTTCTACGCGAAAAAAAGAGAGAAAACACAAGCCGAGCCGAGCCGAGCCGAGCCGAGCCGAGCCGAGCCGAGCCGAGCCGAGCCGAGCCGAACCAATTTGTGAGTAAACCGGCTCAGCTCATCGGCTCGCTGACACAGCATGAGCCACACACACAGACACACAGACAGCCGCACGGACCTTGACGTGGTAGCTCGCGTCCTCGTTGCATGGGAGGCCGCAGAACATGCGCTCCCACGTCCGCTTCGCTGGCGCCTCAAAGGTCGTCTCCAGCGGCGTGTTCGACCGGACCTCGACGAACGCGCCGCCGGTATTCGCGTCAGCCTTCACCTGCGTCGAGCACGAGACCGCGTCGAGCGGCTCGGCCCAGCTCGCGGCATCAAAGAGCGCGCTCGCGGCCGCGTACATGGGCTTGAGCCCGTCGCGCAGCTCTTGGAACACGCGGTCCTCCTGCGCCAGCAGGGACTCACAGTGCAACTCCTCCTTCTGCGCGTCGAGCAGCAGGTCGAGCCCCTGGCGGCCGACCACAGATAGTGTGGCACACACACACACTGTAAGCCCGTGCGCCGTTCCCCACTGAAAAGAGTGCGCGCGTGTGCGTGTGCGCACCTGCGTCGCTGTCCGCCGGCCCAGGATCGTCTGCAGCGCTCGGATCACCTGCAGCTGCTGCGCCACCGCGTCCTTGAGCTTCACGTTCAGCGCCTCCGCCGTGAAGCGCTCCTGCGCCTGCAGCGCGGCGCGGTCGAGCCACGCCGACACGCCCTTGGGCGCGATCAGCACCTCCCCAGTTCCTGTTCCTGCGCTTGCCTTGCTGTCGGCACGCTCGGCGGCGCGCTGCTGTGCGAGAAGGAGCAGCAGCGCGTTCGTGCGCGTCATGCGCGTTCGCTGCAGCTGCGCGAGCGCGGCCTCGAGCGCCACGGCCTCGTCGCGCAGCTTTTGCGTGTCCGCCTTCTTGCGCTCGCGGTGGCGCGCCACGGCGCCGGCGTTGCTGCGCACTTTTTTGAGCTGCGGCTGCTGCGCGGGCTGCTTCTTGCGCGGCGCGGATGGCGGTGCGGAGGGCGGCGCGGAGGGCGGGACCGCGGAGGGCGGGGGCGTGGCCGACGGCAGTGGCGACAGCAACAGCCCGTCGCTGGACATGAGCGCATCGACGCTCACGTCCGGCGTGTCAGGCTCGTCGCACTCGTCGATGAGCGCGAACGCGACCTCGAGCGTCGCGAGCTGGTCGTCCTCGACCAAGAAGCTCATGCTCTGGTGGTCAACGCGCACGTGACGATGTTCAGCTGTGGGAAGGCGATTGTTGAGCTTCCTCCGCGATATTGCACTGGATGGACGTGAATTTACTACAAATCGTGAATAAACGATCAACTGTAATATCGGAAAGCAAGATACTGTAAATTGTCCGAACCGTTTCGAGTGAATCGCGACGCTGTCAAGACAAGGTGACCACCGACGCCGCCTATCTCAACTAGAAGGCGTCTCCAGTTCTCTAACCCCCGACGCGCAGGAAGCGCATACGTTCTCGCGCTCGGGCTGAGCCGCTCCTGCCACTGGCAGTGCGTAGTGTCCTCTTACATCCCGACTGTCAGGCTCGCGAGTGCGGAGCGGACCAACGGTGTCGGCGTTCTGACTGAAGGCGGGCTTGATGTCTATGGCGCGTCAAGTGCTGCTGGGACTGAAGCTGACGCTCGTGTGGCCGAATGCGAAGATGGCTGCGGTGCTTACCGTGCGCTCATTGTACGCAGAGGCGACGCGACCGGCTCACTCCTGTTCAGATCATCCGACAAGAGCTCGCAGCTCTGGAACAAGAACAAGAACAAGAACAGCCCCCTCTGCCTCGCCTTCAACTCGAACTCTGTAAAATAATAATGAACCACGCACACGACGTTCTCTCTCTCTCTCTCTCTCTCTCTCTCTCTCTCTCTCTCTCTCTCTCAGACGCCAGACGCGCTCTCGTAGAACTGCCAAACTGCTCGTGCTGGCGACGCACGGCGAGCGAGAGCCACGAGCCACACCGCAGCTTTCCAACAGGCGCGTTCTTAGACCCCGCGGCCCCCGCGCGCCATCGCCTGCTCGAGCAGCACATTCTCAATCATCTGGTGGCTCGACGCGACGTTCGCCGCTGTCGAGCGCAGCACGAGGTCCGTGAGCGCGCCGACCTTGGACGGCTCGGCGTGCACGAGGTCGCCGATCGACACGGGCGTCGAGATGAAGCACGTCTGCAGCAGACTGTTGCGGCTGTCGCCGTTGCCCGCGTCGCTGTCGGCGGCCATCTTGGCCACGACGACGTAGCCCTTCTCGAGGAAGCGCACGCCCGAGAGCGGCTCGTCCGACACGTGCGTCGGGTCGAAGAACGCGCGCCAGACGACCACGACGCGCTCCGGCTCGATGTACCGGCGCAGCACGAGCTTCATGCAGTAGAGCACCGTCGTGCCGTTCACGTCGACCTCCATGTTGAAGTTCTCGAGCACCGTGTCTTCCTCCGCGCTGCTGCTGCTGTCGCGCGCCTGGCCGCCGCCCCCCGGCGCCGGCTGGTGGCAGTAGAACCGGTTCGGGGTGCGCTCTTTCGCAAACACGTAGTGGTTCCAGACCGCGAGCCCTGCGGCGTGCGTGTCGAACGGCAGCACTTTGCACCCGAACACCTGTAGCTCGACGTGGTGCGCGCCGCTGGCGGCCGCCGACCGCCGCTGCTGCACGCGGGCGTCGATGCGCGGCGGCTCGAGCCGCGCGAGCCCGACCGCGGCGAACACGTCGTCCACCTCGGCGTACAGCGCCGCGACGTCCGCGAGTAGGAGCCCGAAGAGCTCCGCGTCCTTGTGGTGGCTCGGCGGCGGTCCGACGTAGTGCACGCGCGCGCTGCGCGTGTACCGGTCAACCTCCTGTGGTAGTCATGGTCGTTTTTGTGTGAAGACTTCCTGGTAGTCAAAATACCACGCATCATATACGCGGCCGACCGCACCTTGGCCGACGCGGTCTTCCGGAGCAGCTTCTCGAGGCTCCGCGCGACCTTGAGCTGGCTCTCGAGCACGAGCTTCAGGCGGATGTTCTCGCGCTCCGCCGCCATGCGCAGCTCGTGCTGGCGGCCGGCGATCTCCTCCCACACGCCGGCCTTCCGCACGACCGCGGTCGCCTGTCCCCGGCTCCGCTGCTGCTGTTGCGGCTGCTGCTGCAGCGCTGGGACGGGCGGCGCGCCGACGCGCATATCCGTGAGCCGCGTCTCCAGCTCCGCAACCTTGCGCCGCAGGTACAGCAGCTCCTCGCGGCGCTCGTCGCGCGCCTTGTTCGTGTTGTACTTGAGCAGCTTCGTCGCGCTCGCGGCGGCTTTGAGCTTGGGCGGCTGCCGCTTGCGCGCGCTGCTGGCGCCTGACCGCCGGCGCCGCGCGATGGCCGCCGCCACTGCTTTCGTAATCAGCGCGCCGGGGTCGTCGTCGTCGCCGCTGCGTTTCTCGCCCGCGACTGCGGTGCTTGACGCGCGGGCAGGCGACGCCAGCGCGTCGTCGCCGGAGAGCGGAAGGAGGTCGAGGTCGAGGTCGAGCGCCTCCGGGTCCTCCAGCAGCGCCAGCAGCAGCCGCTCGTCGTCGTCGTCGGAAGCTGCGCAAGCGGCGGCGTCCTGCGCCATCGCAAAGGCGAGGCGACCGCCGACCAGGAGGGCACTTGACTTGCTGACGTGACGACGACTGGAGGGACAGTGATGGGCGGAATTGTTCCGATGAACTGCAACTACGAAATTCAACGGCACGACGCGAGTTCGTCAGTGTTGCTGCTTTTCGCGTGCTTTGTTGTTGCAAGGAACCGGCACTCGATGCAACTTGCCAACTTGACCTTCAAGCCAGCAGCGCTGGGACAGTGAGCTCGATACGATACATAGTATACAGTAGTATAGTACAAGATCACTGTCGCCCGGCCCCGTAGACCACCCGAGGTGTCACGTTGGCCACAACCAGAGTCGTTCATTATTCTCAGCCACTCACGTGTCTCTCTCCTCCTCCTGCTCCTCCTCCTATGGCTGCTGCTCCTTGTGCTGCCGACCGCCTGAGCGCCTGCTCGAGCAGCTCGCTCTCGATGATCTCGTGCGTGGCCGAGATGTTCGCGGCCGAGGCGCCGATCACAAAGTCCGTGACTCGGCCGATCTTGGACGCGTCGGCCGCTGCGAGCACGCCGTTCGCCTCGGGCGTCATCAGGTAGCACGTCTGCAGCACGTTCCGGACTCCCACCGCTGCTGCGCCAGCGCTAGCGCCGCCGCCGGCCGCGGCCGCCGCGCGGATCACAATGTAACCCCGCTCGAGGAACCGCGCGCCGTCCGTGCGCTCGTCCGCGATCTGGAGCGTGTCGGCGAACGCGCGCCAGACGATCACGACGCGGGTCTCTTCGGTGAACCGCCGCATCACGAGCCGCACGCGGTAGAGCGCGATAGCGTCGTTCAGGTCGATCTCGAGGTTAAAGTCCTCGATGAGCGTGTCTTCAGCGGCGNNNNGGGGGGGGGGGGGGGGGGGGGGGGGGGGGACCGCTCCGCCGCACGCACCTGGGGCGCGTTGTGGCGGTACGCGCGGTTCGGCAGCCGCTCTTTCGCGAACGCGTAGTGGTTCCAGACCACAGCGCCCGCTGCGCGCAGGTCGAACGGCAGCGCTTTGCTCGCAAACACCTCGACGAGGATGCCCGAGCGCTCGTCCGGGCGCACGACCGCGTCGATGCGCGTGTTGCCCGGCAGGCGCGCGAGGCCGTTCGCTTCGAACACCGCCTCGGTCTCGAGATACGACTGGTCGAGGCCCCCGAGCAGCTCGTCGAAGAGCCGCGCGTTCGCGTCCTGAGACGGCACTGGCGCCGCGTCGAGCGTCCACCGCACGCGCTGCTCGCTGTGTACGAACTTGTCGAAATCCTGCACGCACAACGCGCAGCGCCGACACCCACCGACTGAACCCGTCAGGGCGGTCGGTCGAGCCTCCAAGCAGCGCAGCTGCCTCCTCCGCATCCCATCGCATCGCATCACATCGCACCTTGGTACTCGTGGTCTTCTGCAGCATCTTTTCGAGGCCGCGCGCGATCTTGAGCTGGTTCTCCAGCACGAGCTTCAGGCGAATGTTCTCGCGCTCGGCCTTCACGCGGTGGCTCTGCTGCCGGCTCGAGATCTCTTGCCACACGCTCGGCTCCTCGGTCGACGCCAGCGACAGCGGCCGCCGCGTCGGCGGGGCCGACTTGGGCGCCCGCGCCGCGCAGATCGCCGCCGGCTGCCGCTGCTTGCAGGCAGTGAGCAGCTGCTCGAGCTCCGCCACCTTGCGCCGCAGGTAGATGAGCTCCTCCTTCCTGCTGTCGCGCGCTTTGTTCGTGCTGCCGGGTACTTTGACCTTTGCGCCGCTCTTCCTGGCCACGAGCGGCTGCTTCCTGGCGCCAAGGTCCGTTGCGCTACGGGCGCTCTCGACGACGAGCTGCATTGTGTCACTGGGCACGTCAGCCATCCACTCGCAGTCGCTTTCCGTCAACGGCGCGACGGCGTCGGCGGCATCAGCAGCAGCACCAGGGGCCTCGAAGGCGTCCATGAACGCCAGTGCGAGCTGCAGCGTGTCGTCGTCGTCCGAGTCGTCGGCAGCTGCCACCACTACGTCCTCGTGCTGCTCGCGGTGGCGGTGGAGGCTGCTGGCGACGCGGCCATCGCCATCGGCCACGCGCGACATCGCCAATGTGTGTGGTCGCGCTTGAATTGACTCGCGATACTGTCAATGACACGCGACTCTCCGAATACAAGACTTATTGTTGCACTATTTCAACCACCTGCCCAAGAATAATATTGGAGTCAGTCACTACTACGACTCAATGTACGGCGTTTTATTTCACAGAGAGCGACTTCGACGCGCCTCACGCAGCAGCTCCTCCTCCAGCCGCCCGACACGCGGGCGTCGCGACCGTCATGGCTTGCTCTTGAGCGCCTGGTCGAGCAGGAAGTTCTCGATCATTTGGTGGCTCGCGCTGATCGAGCCGGCGATGCAGTTGAGGATAAAGTCCGTGAGCGCGCCGACCTTGCGCTCCTGGTCCGCGACCTCGTCGTGCACGTGCGGGCGGATGATGTAGCACGTCTGCACGAGCGTGTGGGGCGTCGCCATGCCCGCGAGCGCCTTGATGACCGTGTACCCGCGCTCGACGAGCCGGATGCCCGCGGTCGTCTCGGCCGACAGGTCGAGCGCCTCGGCCTGCGCGCGCCAGCCGATCACGATGCGCTCCGGCTGCTCGAAGCGCCGCATGATCTGCTTGCAGAGGAAGTTGCCCTTCGTGCGGCTGCCGTGCAGCTCGAGCCCGTAGCTCTCGACGATCATGTCGTCCGTCGCCTTGATGTGCTGCAGTAATACCGGTAAATAAACACAGTAGTTGTCAGTCTTCACTGGGTGTATGTATGTGGATGTCGACTGGCGAAACACACAAGAAACCGTACCGGGATCTGCTTCTGGTAGTGCGAGCGCGTGGGCATGTGCTCGATCGAGTGGCCGTAGTGGCGCCACACGGCGGCCGCGGTCGCGCGCACGTCGAAGGGCATCACCTTGTTGGCGAAGATCTCCATCACCATGCCGCTCGTCTCGTCGTGGCGCAGCTGCGCGTCGCGGTACGCAGTCTGCATGCGGCCGAGCCCGTTTGCCTCGAACACGCTGTCCACCTCCTCGAGCGTCTTGTCCACGCCCGCGAGCAGCTCCTCGAAAATCGCGGCGTCGCTCTCGCCTGGGTGGTGCATGCACTTGACGCGCTTCCCAGTGCCGCGCACCGACTCCAGAATCTGTGCATGTTAAAACATGCAATCGAGACGATGAGCACAGCGTCCCACACAGCGTCCCACATAGTGGCCTACAATGCGCACCCGCAGACTTGTGCGCTTCTTGAGGATCTTCTCGAGCGCCTTGGCCATCTTGATCTGGCCCTCGAGGATGAGCTTGAGGCGGATGTTCTCGAGCTCCGCGCGGCGGCGCTCCTTGAACTGCCGCGTCGCGATGTCCTCCCACACCGAGTTGCTCAGCTGCTGGGCGGCCGCGCGGCTCTGCGCCTCAGCTGCAGTCATCATCGCCACGTCGCCGCTGCTGCTGCTGCTGCTGCCTGTCGACGAGCTTGAAGACGCGGGCGAGAACGCTGCAACCGTCGTCTCTGCCGCAGCAGGAGCAGGCGGGGCCGGCAGCGCCCCCGCCACAGGCGCGTGCTGCTTGAGCTTGTCGAGCCGCGTTTCCATCTCCGCGACGGTCTTGCGCAGGTAGATGAGCTCCTCCTTGCGCTCGTCGCGCGCGCGGTTCGAGTTGTAGCCCGCGGGCTTCTTCTTCGACGGCCGCTTCCGCGCGAGCGCTGTCGACGCGCTGCTGCTGCTGCTGCGCTTCCCGCCGCCACCTGCGGGCCGCGCCACGGGCGACGAGCCCGCGGACGACGACGACGACGACGAGCCGCCGCCCGCCAGGAGCAGGCTCTGCGGGTTAAAGTCGACGGTCGGGAAGCCCGCGCTCATCATGGCCATCATCATGCCCGGGTTGTGCAGCGGCTTGTAGTCGGGCGCGTGCCCGGACGGCAGGTGCTCGGCCGCCAGCAGCGCGCTGAGCGTGAGCAGCTCGTCCGGGTCGTCGCGCGCCGGCTGCGCGTGCAAGCTCTCGTCGAGCTCCAGGTCCACGTCGTCGCCGTGCGCGTCACTGTGCAGCAGGCGCCAGGCGGCCGCGTCGCCCCCCGCGTCGTCGTCGTCGCCGCACTCGGAGAGAAACGAGAGCGCGGCCTCGAGCGTCGCGTAGTCGCCGCCGCCGGCGGCCGCCTCGTGCATGTGCATGTGGGGGGAGGTGGTGCGAGCGAGTGGTTGTGCGGGTGACGTTGCACTTGGAAGACTGGCGGGCGGACGCGGAAGCTCAAGTTGCGAATTTGAGGCGTTTGTTTCTTGCTTGCATGATAACCTGTGTTCAATGCATGCTGCAGAATCTTCATTTGTATAGTGATAAAGTGGAAATAATTCACCAAGTTTAATAAGTACGGAGAGAAGAGTGAAAGAAACGTCCTGGTTAATCGAACTTCGAGGTACGGATTGCTCCACACAGACCTGGTGATCA
>SMMQ01002129.1:20064-47374 GCA_008271595.1 [Pythium] brassicae (nom. inval.) | reverse complement strand
CCCCCCCCCCCCCCCCCCCCGACGCGAACGAAGTGGGAGGAAGAACCTCAGGAGCCATCGAGTGCGATTCGGTGCGATTGCGAACTGCTTGGGGTTGAAAGCGAAGGCTTCGACATGGCGTGACAACTTGACACGCAGAGGATTCGCCCTCGCAAAAACCTGGTCGGGAAAGGCTCAACACGCCAACAAACGGAAGCGCATTGAAAGCAACTGAACAAGGACCGAGATCTTCCTGTAGACGAGCGGGCACTCCTTCCCTCCGAGAGCATCAATCCGCTCGATCCCGACCGCGACTGGAAACGAATTGCTGCTGATTCGAAGCTTGCTTCTCGACTGCTTGCGGTCTCGTCCCAGGGCGATGACTGCCTGCCAGGCTTCCCTTGAAGACGAAGGTAGGATCCGACCTACTGTCTCGAGTGTGCGAAACACCGCCCCAATGCCAACCAAGCCCATCAAACGACTCAGTGGCTGGGCGACAGAATGCATCGCCATGATCCAGGTGTCCTAGCAGCATCAAGCGTCGAGAGCTACTTTGAATCATCCACTTTCGCACCGCTTCGACCTCCTCGGCGTGTGAATACACAACCATCATCAGCCACTTCACTGTACTGCTGCATCACCCGTGACGCAGCGCTGGCGATCCAGAAACTCGTTCACGAGACGTTGGTGACTGGATGCCAGCGCTTCGCCCCCGTTTGAAAGTAAACGAACTTCTTTTCCCACCCCACAGGCTTCACGCCTCGGCTCTCGGAGATCTCGTTGGGTGTCAGCGACTGGTGCTCGGAGTCAACGTCGACTGCGGTGAGAATCAACAAGTCCTCGTGATTCTGCACGACGCCTGTCACCAGAGTCGTTAGCCCGACTGTCAACACGACGCGCAAGGCAGACAGCATCAGCGCGTGCGAGTCGGTTGTGACCATGTGGTAGGCTCGGTGCGAGCCCACACAGCCCGAGCCGGTCCGCTTGGCCGCATCGTCCGGCTGCTTGTTGATGCTGCGCTGTGTGGCGTCCAAGATCAGAGCCTTGCCGTTCAGCAAGCAACGCCGCGTTCGCTTCTCCGCCTTGGAGGTGTTCAACAATGCGCGCAACCGGTCGGAGACCTCCGTCACTCAGGAAGCGTTGGTTGGTTTGGTTGGTTTCTGTGCTTGTATTTGCGGCGCCGATCCTCGTCGCCATTATTGGAGCATTCATTCACTGCTGGCTGCTGGGTCTGACCACACTTCATACCCGCCTGGTTCCCGGAGGCGCCGTCCAACCTGAGTGCCAAGTTCATTGACGAGAGATGGCTGCACCCGCAATGCGAACCCTCAAGCGGGTCACAGGGGCGCAGGCGATCCGAATCGCGCGGCGCTTGCTCGTCGTCGGCGCTATCATCGTCTACATCGTCGTCTCGTTTCAGGCTGCGATCCGGTCGTACATGCTCGGACGAGTCCTGACGGGTCCGCTCACAATCTTCAACACGTCGACCGCCGCGCTGATCAACGACTACGTCGGGACGGCCACCGTCCGGGAAGGTAGGCTCGTGAAACAGGTCCTCGCGGGCGACACGACGCCTCGCGAGAGCACGCTGTACCTCGAGTCGCTCTCCACATCGACGTTCACGGGCTGCTCTGGCGCAAACTTTGACACGAAGCTCTACGGCAACGCGTACCTGCGCGAGATGTACGCGCAGCTCATCGCGAGAGCCTCGTACAAATTCACGCGCCTGTCGGAGCTCGAGCTCGTCCTTCCCGTGGTCGACTGCTCCTTTGGCCCGGTCGTCGACGGCGACAACACGCATGCGCGGGTGTTCTATGTCCTGCGCCGTGTGGACCAACCCGCGGCGGTGTTCGTGCTCACCGCGTCGATGGCGATCCAGAACTACGCCATCCCGATGCAGCACGAGCAGGGCGCGTGCCTCGTCGCCACGCTCTCGCTCATCAGCGACATGCGTGCGTCGACAGTGCAGCACTACTTCGCAGTCGCGCTCGGGTATCCGTACGACGCGCCGCCGCTGTTCGAGATCTACGAGCTCCTAGGCGAGACGTCGGACAACAAGTGGGTGCTCCAGAGCCTCCCGCGCGACCCGTCCCAAGAGCAGACCAAGGTGCTCGAGACCGCGACGTCCCGCGGGATCTACCTCCACGACGCGACGATCCAGTCCAACATCAGGCACATGATCTGGCCGCTCGATGCGGCTCCCACCGCCGTGCTGGGCGTGTGGCGGTGGCAAGGCCGCACGGTGCTCCGAGACAACTGGGCGTGGGTGCACTACATCCACGCGATCTTCGGGCTCAGCACGCTCTTCAGCCTCGCGACGCTCTTCCTCGTCATGTTCCGGAACTTCCGGAAGGGCAAGGTCTGGATCGGCGACGCCTTCGCGCAGGTGTCGAGCACGCTCGTGTTCCGCGGGACGGTCGTGGTCGTCTCGTGCCACTTTAACGAGTATTGGGCCGTGACCGAGCTCTCGTTTGACAGCGCCTTCACGATCGCCGAGCTGCCGCCGATGTTCGTCGTGCGGGAGATCGCGCACGCCGACTTTCTCACGCTCTTCCTGTGCTGCGCCGACTTCATCGGGTACGCCTCGAAGACGCGCATCGACCCAGCGTTCGTCGTGCTCGTCTTCGAGGTCGTGCTCTACACGCACACGAGGCTCTACAGCCTCATCCTCCCGGGCCCGGTCGTTGCCTACCTCCGCGCGTACTGCGCGACGATCTACCGCCTCGGCGTGGCCACGGTCGACCCGATCCTCGCGCAGCTCGCTCCGCTCCGGCTGTGGTCTGCGAGCCCGATCCCGCGCTCGAACGTCCTCTTCCTCACCGCCACGAGCGTCATCGTGTTCGCCGCCTCGTTCTGCTGGGTCGTGGGCTACGTCGTGGTCAAGAAGGCGTGGCAGCGACAGCGCCCGGGGGCGTTCGCGCAGGTCAGCGTGGCGCTGTCGTCGACCCACGGCCACGCGCGCGTGTCGTCGGACGGGTCCGAAGCCGAAGGCGCCGAGCCGAAGCGGGCGTTCACGCACTTCGAGCTCGCGACCGGCGCGGAGCTGCAGAATCGCTTCGGCGTCATGTGCGAGTACGACAACTTTGTGTACTTCAAGGGCCTCCGGTTCGCGTCCGCCGACGGCATCTACTGCAACGGCTTCGTGATCGCGAACGGCAAGTTCCTGCTCGCGACCGAGGACCTGCTCGCGATCGTGGCCATGAAGCTCCTGCGCACGCGCCTGCGCAACGTGTACACGTACGAGGTGGACGGGAGCAAACTCAAGCAGACCGCGCAGCTCGTGTACCCGGACACGCTCTCGTGGAAGGACCTGCTGCATCCGAACGTGGACATCCTGACGTGACGTGACTGGCTGAGGGGCGGTCCCATCAGCTCCTGCTAGGGTCACGTAACAAATGACTCTCTCTCTCTCTCTCTCTCTCTCTCTCGCACACACACACACATACGACGATGAATGAGAGACTGTATACAGAGGAGGATGACGATGGTGAAGATTACGGAGCTCCGCTCAGTGGCGGCCGCAGGTGGCGCTGGAACGGCGAGTACTCGTCCAGGAGCGTGTTCTGCACCGTCTGCACGTACGCGCGCGTGCGGCGCCCGAGCGTCGTGAGCACCGCGTCCGCGAGCGCGCGCGACTGCGCAGACGGCGCCGCGAGCCCTTCGGACGCGCACGAGACCTCGTAGCAGACCTTGAGGACTGTCGACGGGGGCTCGGGGCCGGCGGCCGCGGGCCCGGCCGGCTTGAGACTCGGCGTCGCGAGGATCCAGCCCTGCTCGAGGAACTCCGCCCCGACCTCTGGGAGCGCGACCACGGACGTCCAGAGGCACAGGTGCCGGCCCGGCTCGTCGAACTTGTGCATGTACGACGTGCCGTGGAGGTCGACAGGGTGCGCGTCTTTGCTCGGCGTCTCGAGCGGCATGCGGTACGTCTTCATGTAGCTCGAGCCGGTCACGAGCCGCTTCTGCGGGCGTCACAGCCACTCTGCACTCAGTCGCTCGCCTGCCACAGTGTCTGTCTGTCTGCCACGCACGCACCCACGCACGCACGCACCTCGATCATGTACTTGGACGACTGCATCGCGAGCGTGCGCCGCCACATCACGCGCCCGATCTCTGCAAAGCCGCAGAAGAGCTGTGACGTCGAGCGGATCTCGACGCGCTTGCGGCCGCCCCCGTCCTTCTCCCGCGTCGTGCAGGACGCCGCGCCGCTCCAGTCGGCCGCGCACTGCGGGCCGATCACCGAGTCGACGGTGCTGTACATCTGCTGCAGGTTCGCGTGCAGCTGCTGGAGCAGCACGGTCTCCGGCGCCGCTCTGGGCGAGTGCAGCGACTGGTTCTTGTGTAGCCCCAGCAGCAGCTTCAGTTCCTGTCGCCACCCACAGCACAGCACAGCACAGCACACACAGTGAGCGCCTCTCTCTCTATCACACACACAAAGCCCCGCAGGCTCCTAACGAACCGCCGACAGCGTCTCGCCGCAGCCCAGGACCCCGCGCAGCGCCTCGCTGACCTGCGACTGGCGCTGCAGCGCATCGCGGAGCTTCCTGTTGAGCGCCTCGGCGCGGAAGCGCTCGCTCGCCTGCGCGCCGGCGATGTCCACCCACGACGTGCCGGTCGCGGCCGCCTGCAGCAGCTGGCTGCGCGCGTCCAGCAGGAACGGCAGCACGGCGAGCGGCGTCTCGCCCGTGTCGCCGAGCCGCGGCCGCGTGTTCGGCACGCGCAGGCCCGCGAGCTGCGCCTCGAGCGCCGCCACCTGCTCGCGCAGGCTCTGCATCTCTGCTTTCTTGCGGTCGCGGTGCTTCTTCAGCGACGTCGCGCGCGTGCTCGCGCTCGTCGGCTTGGCCACCGGCGCCGCGGCTCGCGCCGCTGTGTCCTGCGAGCTTACCATTCCTGGTGACGGAGCGGATGGGACAAGCGGTTTCGGGTGGACCCACGATGTCGGCGGCTGCGGTGGCGGTGGCTGCGCCAGCGCGCTCGGCGCCTTGCGGATCACGACGCGCAGACTCGTGGGGTCGTCGTCCTCGCGCTCGGTCCAGAACTCGTCGCCGCTGCTGCTGTCGGTGGAGGACGCGTGCGCGGCGCCCTCGCCGGCGTCGCACGCGTCGATGAACGCGAGCGCGACCTCGAGCGTCGCCTGCTGGTCACCGTCGTCGCCAAGGAAGCTCATCACTTGGATGATTGATCAGCGAATTAGGAACTCATTTTCTCGGGTTCCTGTATGCAACGAATTAAGCTTTTTTGCACAGGTTAAAACAGAGTACATATTTCAATAATAAGTTGAAATAACAAACTAATAATACGAGGGGGAGGAAGCGGCCGAGCAGCGCACCAACGACGGCGAGGCGCCCGACTTGCTCGCTGCTCCCTTGAGCAGCAAGCTCTGGAGCTGCTGGTGGTGCAGGCGCATCCGGTTCCCGAGCGCGTTCATCACCAGGTCCTGCAGATACGCAAAGTCGGCGCTCGTTCTCGCCGCGGCGCCGCGGCCGCACCCCGGCGCGCTCGCCGCCGCGGCCGCCGCGACGACCGGGCCCGGGTGCTGCGGCTGGAGCTGGTAGAACGTCTGGAAGAGCGATGACACGGGCTCGGACTCGGCGACCACGAACCAGCCGGACTCGCGGAACACCATGTCGCTGTCCGCGACCGCGATCGACGACGCGAACGCGAACGCCACGCGCCGCGTCTCGACGTAGCGGCAGAGCACCGAGGCGCCCTCGACGTCCACCTCGCCGAACTGCGTCTGGAGCTTCATAGTGTACCACTTTTCGTGCGAGTCCTCGGCCGTGGCCGCGGGCGAGGCCGCGCCGTCGCGCGGACACGCGGGGGGCAGCTCTGGGCCGGACGGGTCGTCGTCGTCGCCGACCATCTCGACGTCCTCGCTCGCGCGCTCGGCGACGCCGAGGATCTTCCAGAGCAGGCGCGCGAGGTCGCACACGCTCGACGGCACAGGCGCGCTCGACTTGAGCTCGAACACGGGGCCGCGCGTTGGGTCCGTCTTGGTCTGGCTGCTCGAGAAGATGCTCGTCGCGAGATCACTGAGCGGCCCGAACTGCTGCAGCACGGCGTCGATGCCGCGGCGCACGGACGCGACGCTCCGGTGCAGCTGCTCGATCCGGATGAACGGACAGCCCTGCGACACGCGCGGCGCGCTGCTCACCGCGGTGCAGAGCAGGCCCCCGCGCTCGGCTTGGACGTGCGGGAGCGGCTGCCAGCACGAAGCGAAAGGGCAGCGAGCAGCAGGCACGCACGCGGGAGTGTGAGTGTGAGCACATGGTCCATGAAGAGGAAGGACGGAAAAGGAAGAAGAACCGACGCGTACCAGCAGCGCGGCGTGTTCCTGCACCTGGGCGTCCAGGAGCTGGCGCAGCTCGATCTGCTTCACCAGTGTCGCGCGGAGGTTGTCGTTCACCGCCTCTGCCTGCTGCAGCTCCTGGTACTGGTGCACAGCCTGGTTGAGCCACATCGCAGCGCTCGCGTGGATCGACGAGCCCTCTGTCTGTGTCGCTGGAGCGGATGATGCTGACGACGACGGCGACGAAGGACCGCCGGCGTTCGAGTCGACGACGGACATTCCGTCGTGTCCGGCTCTGGCGTCACAGTGAGTGACAGGCGGCGCGCTCTGCAGCTCGGAGCGGCGGTCCTGGAGCTCCTTCACTTGGTCACGCAGCTTGACGATCTTGCTGCGACGGCGGATCTCTTCCTGGGAGCGCGCGGCCGAGGGCTTGACGCCATGCGCGACGCGCGGGCGGCTCTGGGGTCTGGGAGCTCGCGACGGTGGCGCCGTCGTTGTCGTCGTCGTCACGGATGCTGATGCTGATGCTGACGTTGGCGACTGAGCTGTCCGGCTCTCTTGCGTCCGGGAGCTGGTCGACGTCGCGGGCGGGTCCGCGATTGCGCTCGACGCCGAGTCGAAGCGCAGGTCGTAGGCGCTCATGAAGGACAGCGCGTCGTCGAGTGACGAGGACGCGCAGTTGGCGCTGCTGCTGTTTCTCCCACTGGTGCTGCGGGGGCCTGTGGCGCTCTCGTCGTCGTCGTCGTCGTCCGCGAACGACGGCCGAAGCGCCTCCATTCGCGCTGTCTGGAGCCCTGTTCGGTCTCCGGTCTCTGCGCTCCGCGGCTGCTCGGGGTCGAGGGCCTGGTATGAAGGCTGGAACTGAGTGGTTCGAATGGGTGTCGTCATTCACGTGGGCGAGCGCTGCAGCCAAACAGGCATGAAAGCCACTGTGGGGGACAAAAGGGCGAGCCTGCCGACTCCGACTGTGCGGATGGAAGTCCGAGGTCAAGTCGACGTAAGAGAGAGAGAGCGGGGCGAAAGCTGGCGGTTTCCGAGATGCGGATAGCGCCGTAGTGACCACCACCGAGGTGGACGACGACGGACAAAGGCGTTGTCACATCATTCTGGAGTGCCGATATGTTTGCGGTCCATGACCACGTTGCATCAACAACACCTGCCTGTGTTGTGATAACACACGAAATTGAAGGATCCCTGGGTTTCTTCGGCTGATCAAAGATGTCTGTCCCGCGAGCAAATACATACTGCAAGATTACAGTTTTGCTCAAGCCTACTAGCGACATACAAACAACAAGTGACAAGCAATCGCACTTTATCGCATTCTGATGCCTCAGATTTTGGATTCTGATATCCTCAGAACTATGACTGAACATCCATCGCAGATTGCGTCATATACCGTAAACAAAAGAAAATTCAACGCGCACACTATCATGCGCCATTGTTCAGCGAGAGTTGGGCCCAGTGCAGCAAAGTAAATCAAAAGAGGATCATATACCAACCAGTACTAATTAAACTCAGTTTTTAAAAAAAAGGTGTCAGCACAGCACATGGATTAGAAATTGTGTTTTGTTCTTCATTTACGCTGTGTTTGCTGACCAATATTTTTCCTTTTGGCCAATCAAACTCCGATTATGTTGCCACGTTCATCGAAACGTAATCGTTCTGAACATCCTTTTTAGCACGCAAAAAACGACAAAAAGGTTGCCCAAAGAATCTTCATCAAATTAATTTATTCGAAAGATCACTTCACTTTATATCTGGGGAATTATTTTCATTCGTCCACTCAACAACAGGAATAACTTTCACGACAAATTCTCTGCCACAACGATTTTTAGAAAACAACTTTTACGCAACTCCTCAGCCATCACGATTTTTTGTTGAAGATCGCTCCGTATAATCTAGACTTTTCTAACAAAAGTCAATCATAATTTTCTCCAAGAAGGGATCCATTTTGTCATTTTTATGGTATCTTCTAGTGCATCACTGCACTCGAAAGAACACATCGACTTGAGACTTCACACACATGGGTATGTTACTCAAAGCATTTGTTAGTCCAGGCGAACATCTTCGAAGCATTTGCATATATTTCGAATTAAAATTTTAATTATACTAATAGCTCGCTATAGATCTGATTATTTCTAATGAAAATAAACTGTCATGAATGAAATATCAAAAACATCTTTTTATCTGAAACGTTTTATACACCTTTCCAAAGTAAATGTAGGTTATTACATACAAATTTTAAATTCAAACAGGAAGGCCCAGTCACGATAGTTGGCTAACTCACAATTTTGTTTCCGCTCTACTGTACACAGTTATTGTTGCAATACTCTCACGACTTGAAAGTTCAAACTTAGAAGGTGAAGTGCTCGGATCCACGCTTGCTTGACAGCACTTCTGATCTGTCGTGGAAAGATCTTCCATCAGCGCTCATTCAGACCACCTTTGCGAAAAGCTGTTAAAGTCGCGCATCTGTGCGTTGATCCAAACAGGTTTGAAACAAACGCCTTGGCACTTGTGTTCGGCCTAAACTGAAGTATCAGTCGTAAGATAAACCCACGGGCCATCCAATTTGCATATGTACTTTTGAGGTGTTTTTAATAGTTTAATGTTTAATAATGTTAAATATTTTAATGTTTTTAGGATCTCGTTTGGGTCCGCTGCGAAGCACTAACACAAATAGAAAAATGAACAAATTTCATTATATCATTCCTCCCAACAGCTTGCAGCTAGATATTATAACATTAAGTTGGGCTGGGCGACGTTGTTTCTGACTAAAAATTCTAATTAATGTTTGTTATTCCGAGATCTTAAATGGTATACCATTTCTAAACTTAATTGCCTGATATGATATTTGACCGTTCGGGCAATCTTTATGCAACCTTTTCTCAATATTTGGAGGATCTTTCTCAAAAAATTTAGAGAAGTGAGAATATCTTGATTTTTTTTCAGTGTTATTCCGAGATATTGACATCTGCAATCATTTCATAACTTAGTTGCCTTGTCTAACCGTTCGGGCTACCTCCATACCGTCAAAATTCCAACCGGATCCTGATTCCACCACGGTTCTAATCGTATATCAGATATATCTGGACACATTTTATACAGGTATACACTATACTATCCGGATTCTATTGTTAGTTTCTCGCGCTTCCGGCCCTATCGGGCCTCTGCTCTCAGGTGAATGGGAAATCATGAACTAGACCGTGTTGCGTTCTCTGTTCAGTAAACCGCGGTCGCTGGGCTCGCCTCCGGAGATACTGTAGGGCGCCGCTCGCTTGGCAGCCCAGCAGGTCTGCTTTGGCTACACTCCCTGGGTTTCTGTACTAATATGTATCCGGCCATATTTTTATACTATTTTGTGTGCATAAACAGGCTAAAAAGCTGGGACGGAGCGATTCAGATAGAATATAAACGTCAAGTACAAACCTGAAATTTTCAGAATTATCAGAGGTTGTAACCTTGATGATATTCCACCATGTCACCCTTTCTTAATATTTGGAGTCTTTTTCTCGAAATTCAGAGAAGTGAACATAAATTCATGTTGCTCAAGAGGTCTTGGACTGTCTTTGGAAGGCATCACTTAAAATTAATTTCATACGAACTGGTAAACATTCCTATCATACTTACAATATGCCATAATAATTGATCATAAACTGTGCGTCTTTGGCTTGGGTATTGGTCGTTCGGGTGTGGACGACATAATCTCCCTTGTTCAAAAATATCAGCCCTCAGCAGTGCCAAGGATAGACATCCAGTTCTATTTAGTTTAGATTTTCAACTATGCTTCTATCTGCTCTTATGTGCGAAGGTGGTGCATTTTGCAGCCACCTATTGCTTTCAAATAATATTTGCATTATATGAACCTACTTCTGCATTATCGCCTCCATGTACCATCCGGCCCAGACCAAGCTGGGAGGCAAACTGTTAATCACAAGGTCTACGGCAAGCGATTACTAGTGCAGAGCCGAGCGCGTTAACCGGACCGGCATCAATTAATGACTTTTCTAAAGAGATTGGACAGAAAAATATACAGTGTTATGTTTGACGCTCTACGAAAATATTTCCTGCTCAAAACGATAAGTATGCTGAGAACTTGTTTTGATTTAAAAAAGACCTGATTTGAGAGTACAGGGGCGAACGCGTTAGCGGAACGCCTGATATTTCGCGATTTTGACAGGGATTTGTTCAAAGAGGAATGAATTTCGATTTCGGTTGGTTTCAATGGGCCGGATAACTTCATGTACAATTTGTTTTGAAGGGATATTACTTGATACCTGTTCCACTAATGCACTCACCCCTGTCCAAAAACACCACCCCAAAGGAAATTCTTTCAAACCCATGGCAAACGACACACAGTGCCAAGGTGTAGATAAAATTATCGGTACTGTTGTTATGAGAGTGGTGTCAACGACGCACAACATCTCGATCGAGAAAATGAGACTACTGTGCTTTTCGAGATAGTGAGGACCACCTCACATGCCTCTTTTTGAAACAAATCCTCTATGGACCAAAATGTATAGTCCTTGTACAAGAATCTATTTTCGATATTCATGCAGTTTGGGGGAGGCGGTGTTATCGATTTATTGATTTACATCAAATTTTTCAAGCGGGATATAATGTTTTTGGAGGAAATTTACCCTGATTTTATGAAATCACAACTGAATACGAAGGGTCCCCACAATCTCAGGAAATACAAGAAGTTTACACCATGGCTACAAACATGTGATTTTGACATTATTTTGCCCTAACGTCGGCAAAAAAGTAATTTACACATCCGTCTAAATTTACAAGATTTGAGGTGTCAGGTGTTCGGCCTTGGGGCGGTAATGCTCCATTTCTGAAATTTGGATTAATTCGTTCGGGACGGCAGCAGAAACACACATCAATACCGTAAACAGTTGAGTTCATAAACGCAAAATCTTCGCTGATTTTGCAGCTCTTCATCTCTTTTAAAAGGGAAACCTCTCTTTTACAGAATCAAAAGAGGAAGCAAGAGTGAGTGAATGGAAGCAAGGCAGGAAGTAAGAGAGAAGAAAGTGGACAAACGAAATAAGCAAAATAGTGTGCGTGAGTGCGTATGTGTGTGAGAGAGAGATAGAGAGAGAAAGAGAGCGAACGTGATAGAGTAAAAAGCGGGGAAGACTGCTGAACGATGTGTGTATGCCTGTGTGTGTAAAGAGACACAGAGACACAAAAACACAGAGAGACGGAGAGGGAGAGTTAAGGCGAGACACGGGTCGGGTGGGACGGGTGGTCTTCCGGGCGAAACCCGGTCTATAGCCAAGTTTTCGATGTTTTTATGAAAAAAATATACAGGTTAAAGTCACGACTGATGTGACATACTGGATCCAGACAAAATCATGATGTTTGCGGTCAGAAACTACAACGTGTATGTAAATTATCGCTTCTATGTTCGTATTTACCGAAACAACTCGATTGGACCATGAATAAGCTAAGCTTCATCGAACTTGTGGTAACTTCTAAGCTGGGGATCTGTTTTGTCTATGAAAGCATACTAAAAATCGGGGAAAATTGACTTGCTAATTAAATATTTAGTTTGACTTTTAACATTTTAAAAAAGCTAATTTGTAAAGCATTTTTAGCTACCCTGGTTCACACTTCTCAGTGCAAAGTTCTCACTCACAATTTGTAAGTCACAAATGAGCTTCAATTCGAGCTTACGAACATCTTATTTTGTGTACTATAATTGACTCAAAGTCAAGCTTTTTTGCAACACAAACACAACGATACTGTTGAAGGTTGACCTAAGATATTTACATTTTAATGTAGAGTTATTTATCGATTGTCCACTCTTTTTTTGAAAGAGTGGACAATCGATAAATAACCCTTACTGTCCCCTCTTTTTTAAAGAGTGCCACTCTTTTTTTTTAAAGAGTGGACAATCGATAAATAACTCTCACGATGAATGATCAGGTTTGACAGCGAAGTTTCATTGACCGAGTCAACGTGGCTCGAGCGCCTTCGATCTACAGCTCACTCACTGCTGCTTGAACAGGGCGCCGAGGTTCATCTCGTACTTGCCGCCGTCTCCCTGCGGTTTCTCGAGCGGAAGCAGCCCGACCACCGCCCCCGCGCGCAAGAGGAAGATCTTGATCCGTCCGTCCTCGAGGCTCGCCATAAGCTGGAGCCCGCCGACCAACTTCCCAGCACGCAGCTCGAGGCGGCCCGCCGAGGTCGTCGCGATCTCGACCGGGCCGTAAAAGTCAGCGGACGCCTGCGCCGCGTACACACCCGCGATCGCCCGCGCTTCCGGCAGGTCCAGCGGCAGGTCCGGTGCGTTCGTCCAGAAGCTCGGGCCGCACACGGGCACACCAGGCAGCACGGGCTGGAGCGCGTCGTCCTTGCGCCACTGCGCGAACGAGGCGTCGAGGAGGTCCTTGGGCACGTCGAGGAAGACCCCGAGTACGTACGAGCGCACGTGGTCGATGATGAAGTTCCCGTGCGCGCTCGGGAGCTGCGAGTTGGCCATGATGACCACGCCGAGCTGCTCGTCGTCGGGCACGAGCCCCGTGCGCGTCTGGTGCAGCGGCGTATCGCCGCTCTTGTCAAAGTACGCGTGGCCCCACATCGCGGGGCTGATAAAGTCCACGCCGTAGCCCGCCGCGAGCGTGTTGCCTTCGACCGCGAGCTGGTGCCCGCCTTTGATGAACAGCTGGGTCATCGCCGCGTTCACGATGCTCTTGCCGGACACCATCTCGGTCACGAGGCCCGGCGAGCGCAGCACCGTGACGCCGTCGACGGTGCCCTTGTTCAACAGCACGCGCAGGAGCTTGGCCATGTCGTCGGACGACGACACCACGGACCCCGCGGCCATCTTGCCTCCTGCCCCGCCCATGACCAGCTGCGCTTCCGGGGACGACACGAGGTTGAACGGCCCGAGCACGTCGCCGCCGCACGACATGTGGCCCGCCGACACGTCCCGTTCGCCCTCGGGCGCGGCCGCGGCGCTCGCGAACGTGCGCGTCATGCCGAGCGGGTCCCAGATGCGCTGCTTGAGGAACGCGTCCCACTCGAGCCCCGTGACGCTCTTGATGAGCTGCCCGAGCACTGCAAAGTTCGCGTTCGAGTACTCGTACGCGCTGCGCAGCGAGTGCGCCGGTTCCGCGAGCCGCAGCGCCGCGACGAGGGCCTCGTCCGTCGTGTACCTGCCAAAGCTGAAGCCGAGGTCGAGCAGCTCGCCCAATCCCGAGTTCATCGCGAGCAGGTCGCCGATCGTCGCGTACTTCTCCGCGTACTTATCGAAGAGCTGGAGCGTCGGGAGGTGCTTGCTCACGGGGTCGCGCCACGCCACTTTGCCTTCGTCCACCTACGGGTGCATCGAGTGGACGGGGGTTAGAAGGGAGGGGAGGGGGGGACGAGGCGGCATCGGACGCGAGCGCACCAGCGTCGCGATCCCGAGCGCGATGAACGTCTTCGTGACCGAGCCGATCTGGAAGAGCGTGGACGACGTCACGTTGCTCGAGCTGTCGTTCGCCTCGCGGAGACCGTAGCCCCTGCTTAGCACCACCTGCGAGCAAGCGCCTGTCAGGCTCTGTCCGCACCCACGACCACACATGTACCATCATACACACACTTTGTCTTTGTACACGATCGCGGCGCTGACGCCGACGCCCGAGACGCTGGGGTCACCGAGCTGCTGCTCCATGAACTCCGTGGCTTCACGGATCTTCGTCTCGAGGCTTCGACCGGACTTTGGGAACCGCCCTTCGCGCGCGTACGCCGCCAGTCGCGCCTGAAGCAGCTCGGCCGAGTCCGCGCGCGCCTCCCACGCGCGGTGCATGCTGGCGCGCAGGTCGTGGCTCCAGTTCGGCGGCATCATCCGCGACTCGGCGCCACTGTAGCTCAGCGCCAGCAGCAGTGCCAGCGCCGTCGACACGCGCAGCAGCGTACGCGACGTTAACAACATGGAAAACCGCAAAGGAGCTCTTGGAGGTCGGGTGGTTGATCGGGAAGTGATCGGCGAAGGCGAGCAAGAGTTTGGCGAAGGGCCGAGGGCGAGGTTGATGCGTGTCAAGTGCCACACATTCTGATTCTGGGAATGATGGTGTGATGAGTGATCTTGTACCGACGAAAGGTTCAACTGTAGTCCACTGTACTGTAGTAGTACGTCCTCACGCGTGCACAGATGCGTGCAGGTCGAAGAGCGTGTTCTCGAGCCGGCGCTCGTTCGCGAGCAGCTCGCGGTCCCAGACGGGGATGATGAGCCGCCGCACGTTGCTCTCGTCCCAGCGCAGCGAGTCCGGGCCGCGGACCTGGACGGCCGTGAGCGTCGAGTGGAGGTGGGTCACCGTCGTGTGGTGCTCGAGGCCCGTGCGCGGGTCCACGCGCGTGTGCTGCGTGTGCACGCCCCAGAGCCGCGACTTGAGCAGGAACCCGGGCGCGGGCCGGCCGAGCGCGTCCACCGAGTCGATGTACGAGGCCGAGGAGACCACGGTGCGCGTGTCCTCCCGGACCGCACGCACCGCGTTGAGCTGCCGGTACATCTCGGCGCCTTCCGAGAGCCGCTTGTTGAGCAGCTCGACGCGCAAGAACTCGTCGCTCTTGCCGCCAAAGTCCTGTGGTGGACGGAGCGTCAATGAGCTGCTACCGGTAAATGTCCGACTAAGTACGAGGGTCACAGCTCCAAACCGCACCTCGGCGGCGAGCTGCCGGTGGCCCTGCTGCTTCGCCCGGTGGATGAGGACGCTGTGCGCGCGCTCGACGTCCGCTTTCCGGAACGGGAGCTCGCTATAGAGCACCATATCGAGCACCATGGCCCCGTCCGCGTCACGGCGCATCCGCCAGTCCCGGAACGCGGTGGTGGTGCTGGTGCCGGGCGACCTGCTCGCCAGCGCGCTTAGTCGGCTTTCTGCGGTCGCTTGCATCGCGTCGAGGTCCACGACGAGCTCTCGGAACATCGCGTGGTCGTCTGGAGACAGCGCTAAAGCGGCAGTCGACGTCGGGCGGAGCAAGTGCTCAGCAAGGACCTGGCAGGCGACAACGAGCGAGCAACAACGCAGCGTTAGTGACACGACGACCGCGTCCCAGACAGCAGCAGCAGCTGCGGGCTTTGCATCCAACGCACCGCGCTCTTAACGACGCGGTTCGAGAGCATGCGGTGCACGGTCTTCGAGAGCCGCTTCAGCTCTGTGACGCTCGCGCGCAGCTGCAGGTTCTCGCGCTGGGAGCGCTTCAGGCACTCGCGCTGGGCCGTCGCCGCGCTCTTCCACGCGAGCTTCGCCGGCCCGCGGCCCTCGGAGACCGCGGCGACAAGCGCAGCGAGCGGCGCCTGCTGCAGCCGCGCGAGCATCGCGCTCAGCTCCTGCTCCTGTTTGCGCAGCACTTTGATCTCGAAGCGCTGCCGCGCGCGCGAGCCCGAGAGCTTCGGCGGCGTCGCGAGTTCGAACGGCGTCGGAGAGCTCGTCCGGCTGCTGCTTCTGTTGCTGTCGTTGCTCATGTTGCTCTCCAGGTCGCTTGGGAGCTCGCAGAGCGCGTCGAGCGCACTTACGTGGAGCTCAGCGTCGCCCAGTCGGCTCAGTATGCGATCCGACTCGAGCAGCAGTAGATGGGAGCGCTCGAGTGACACAGTCTCTGCGAACTTGGCCTCGACCGGGAGGTCCCCAGTGGCCGCGGGGCAGTCACCGTGTAGCTCGTGCCACTTGATAGGCTCCTCGAGGCCGCTGTGGTCCATCGCAGCGTGCGAGTCTGGTGGTCCTGTGAGCTCTGAGAGGCGAGCGCTTGGAGTCGGAGAACAGTGTGGCACTATCGTTGATGACTTCTTCGGAGCTCAAGAACGCCGGATTTTTATCTGTCTTTTTGTATGCTCAATAATCCGTTTTTGTGTTGACACCTGGAGGATGCTTGCGCCAATGTTGATATTGTGTGGTCACACTAATTTGAAGGGACGACTTTTATTCAAAAACCAGAATGTACTGTACTATTTCGTTTTTGTATGAAAGTCGTCAAGGCTGACAGCTTTGGGAGTCAAAAGCCTGACTTTTTAGACTTTGCTCCACTGAGTCTCTTGACTCGAGTCTCGAGAGACTCACGTGATGCGGAGTTCAAGCAGGCGGAACGACACCAAGTGCATCCCGTGCTCCGCGCGTTTCGAGTCCACGGACACCTACTGTATCTCCCCAAAAGCAAAAGCCACCAGCGCGCTCTCAATCTTCGCACTCAACCAGGGCGAGCTGTGCATAGTTGTGGAGCTCGAGAAGCCGCAAGGCATCAAGTGTGTCACGCTCGGTGCCGCGTCAATCGAGGACCAACCCTCAGGGCGGCGTCATGAGCGTCCGGTGCGGCACTGATAGTGCTACATGTACCCATCAAGTGTGACTCCAGTCGACCTCATCAACCGGTACAGGTTTACAGGTTACCCATTGACTCAAGTTGACCTCATCTTCGTCGAGGACGCACCATTGAAGAAGGTATGGACAACACAACACTATGGGCAACACAGGTACAGGAAGGCGGCCGCATCCATAGAGGATCGACGGATTTGATGCCTTGCTCGGTAGCACAAGAGGCCCGACGCCTGGTTTTCCACCAGCTTCTGTTGGTTCTCGCAACTCGATTCACAACAAGTGAATCGCATGAGCTTGATAAACAGAACAGCATGGATAAATTTTCATCACCAAGTATGTCGATGGATGACACTCGGAAACTCGTGCAGACACTGCAAGGTACTACCGACCGAGAGTGAGCATGTCGAGCTTCTCAAGGTCGTCGGCATGTCGGGCGGGTCTACTGTTCTGTTCCCGGAGGAACGTCTCGAGAGCCCAGCATCACAAGGATGCAGCTTCCTGGTCACGATCAACGACGATGAAGGGTGTCCTGTGAAGTGATGGGTGAAGTGAAGCCAGGGATGGATGAAGCGACAGCGCCTGCACCGCCATTCCCCAAATTTAGTTCCACGGAGGAAATGGCGAACGACGACAATGAGCTGCTGTTGCTCCATGTGCTGCAGACGTCGGGCGTCGGCGAGGAGGACACTGTGGAGCTCCCGAGTCTCGTGGCTGTCGACGATGACGAAGGTCTCTCTTCCCTCACCGTGGAGAGAGAGGGGGAACTTGCGCCAGCGAGCGACTTAGCGGATCTCGAGATGCTGTTGTTCGACTGCGACGACCCGATCGTCCGCCCCACTATCGCTGGTGCCAACCCTGCCACCACAGCAGACGAGAAGGCCGATCGTGGGCGTATTGACACTACCAGCGCCACGACGACTGCCGATAGCTCGGCAGCGGATCCCGAGGAGGATCCGCGCAACAAGACGCTGAAGCCTACGACTCAGACTCGCAGGCGAGTGAAGGAGGAGCTCGAGTACCTGCGCGAGCAGGTGCAGGAGCTCAAGCAGCAGCTCGATGCGCTCAAGCAGTCGCCAGCGCCACCAGCGTACTTGTCTGACAGTCGAGGATCGCATGCTGCATGGGAGGAGGCGGAGACCCACACTGCGTCACAGCTGTCGTTGCATACCGTACTCTGGAAGCGCGTCGCCGAGCGCCAGCTCGACGCGAAAGAGCGGGCCGAGGCGGAGAACGCTAAGCTCAGGCACATGCTGGAGGGTCAGCTCAGGATCGCGCAGAGTCTCGCAAAGGTGCTGCGCAAGCGCTCAGACTCGTCGGTGCGTGGGTGTGTGCGTTCTGTGTATATGGACGCTGGCCGTCTTGGCATCGTTCATCGCTCGCCTCACGTTGCTCTGAGTGCCATGGTTTGTTTGGCGGAAGTGCAGTGGCTCGAGAGCAACTCCGCAGCCGCCAAGAGAGCTCGACTCATGGACTCAAGCGACGCAGACGCGGTCTTCGCCGCGCTGTCCGACGAAGTGGAGACGCTCTCCAACACGCTGGAGGCAACGATGCTCGACGCCGGGCTCGGCAACGTCACGCAAGCGATGGAGGGCGGCGTGATCAAGACGAACGCAGGCAACGGCTTGCTGCTCGAGGTCGTGCACTGCAACGTCGTGCCGTTCGACTTCCACCGCACCGGCGCCGCCGTGTGGAAGCTCTTGAGCTCGCTGTCCGTGGCCATCCCGAACGGCGTCTACCAGGTAGGAGGGATAGGACATCGCCCCACCGTGTGTATGCAACGTGAGCATGAATGGGCCTCACAGTTGACGTCGAGCATGGGCTGTCATGCCGACAGGCGATCGACGTCACCGACAACCTGTTGCGGGCGCAGTTCTCGGTCACGATGCCGTTTCGTCGCTTGGAAGCTGTCCTGAACGTCCGGGTCGTGTGCAAGCGCATCGTCGAGGAGCACCGCGAGGTGCTCGTGTGGTGCTCTGACGGGCACTCGGAGGGCTCGTTACTCGGCGCCGAGCGGATGGGCATCCACGAGCGGTCGTGGTCTGTGGTCGAGCCCGTCGGGTCATGTGGTGCTGCGGCGATCATTAAGAGCGTCGTGCACACAACGTCGACGCTGTCGGCGTCGCCGCGCAGAAGCAGCGCCAACGAGCGCACGTACCGCATCGGCGTGTTCACGGACGTCGTGCTCAGCTCGTTCCACCGCAACCTCGCGGCGCTGCACCAGCAGCTCGAGAACCTCCTCGTGAGCGAGGAAGAGGGTCTCAGTCGCGAACTCGACTAACCGAGACAGTCGTGGAGAGAGAGTGGGGGCAAGGGGCTCCAAGGCCTTCGTAATACAGCGACAACCGCGTCCCTGTTGTCTTGAGCTCTAACGATAGTATTTGTGTGTATCTCTCACTTTGTATGCCCAGTGGTGGGACGGGCGGGGAGGAGGCCGCGGGTGGCGTTCCGCCTACAGAACCGAAGACGCTGTCCCCGACCGCGCCACCGAGTCTCGCGCCGAGATCACAGCGCGACCGGGAGCAGTGTCGTCTTCCACTCCTCCTCGACCAGCAAGTCGTTGATGAGCTGGATCGCGAGCGCCGAGCTGCGCTCGTGCGAGTTGAGCACAAAGTCCGTGAGCGCGCCGATCTGGCCGTCGTCCGAGTCCTCCGCGGCTTCCGGGAGCACCGGCCGGATGTGCACGCACGCCTTGATCGCCGTCAGGCCGCTCGGGTTGCTCACCGCCGGCTCCGCGACGACCCACGCGACGTCGTCGAGCCGCAGGCCGCGCACCTTGGCGTCTGCGAGCCGGATCGGGTGCACGAGCGACGTCGAGACGATCACGACGCGGTCTTTCTCGACAAACTTGCGGATCGTGTGCTTGCCGCGCACGTCCATGTCGGCGCCGTCCTCGCACACGCGGACGCCAAACGACCGGGATACCTCTGTGTCGGTCTGGCTCACGATCTTTCACAAGCCACAAGTCAGGTGTTAGAAAAAAACACTGGACATCCACGCACCGTTCCCCAAAAACCACCCACCACCCACCACGCACGCACCTCTTCAAAGTAGCAGTGTTTCTTGACCGAGACGTCCGAGAGGAACCGCCAGAGCGCGTTGCCTGCAATCTCGACGTCGAACGGGACCGTGGACTTGGCCATGAACTCCATGAGCACGCCGTCCTCGTCCGGGAAGTCCTTGACGCGAAAGTCGTGCTGAGTCGTGTCGTCCGGGCCGAAGAAGCCCGTGGCCGCCAGCACGTCCGCTGCGCGCGGGTACGCGTCGACCACGACGCGCGCCTGCGTCCGGAACACGTCGGCGTCGGTCTCCGCATACGTAATCGCCGCCGCTGGCACCGCCGCCAACGCGCGGGACGGCGCCGCCGAGAGCGACGGGGCGGCCAGCGCGAGCGGCGCGGCTCCCACCACTGCGCTGCCGACCGGGGCGTCCGGGTACAGCACCTCCATGTTCGGGCGCTTCTTCAGGATCTTCTCGAGGCTCGTCGCGAGCTTGATCTGGCTCTCGAGCATCGTCTTGAGCTTCTTGTTCTGCTGCTCGGCTCGCAGCCGCTCCTTGTACTGGCGCTCCGCGACGTTCTCCCAGACCGACGCGAGCAGCGCCGGCGAGATCGCCGCGAGCGCGTCCCCAACCGTCGGCGGCGCGTCCTCGTCGGTAACGGGCGAGCTCGGCTCGCCGCGCCGCTTCTTGCGCGCAGTTGCGGTGATCGCGGTGCTCGCAGCGTCGGTTGGCTGCCGTACGGGCGACGCGCTGGCGGCCTCGTCGCTGCTGGACGGCGCCGGCGAGCCGCGCGCGCTGTTCGTCTCGCCGTTCACGCGGCGCAGCTGCTGCAGCCGCTCCTCGAGCTCCACCACCTTGGTGCGCAGGTATAGCAGCTCCTCTTTCTGGCGGCGCACGCGCTTCGTGCTCGAGCTGTTGGACGCCTGCTTTGTCAGGCTGCTGCTGCTGCTGCTACCGCCATTCATCATACTAGTCGTCGCTGCAGCGGTCGGCGCCGCCTTCCCTGCTCTGCTAGCAGCAGGAGCCGGCGTGGCGGCGCTCGGCAGCACGCTGACTTTGGCGCGCTGCGGCTGCTGCGTTCGCGCACTCGCTCTGTGCGGCGCGCGTGCCGCAGGCGACGGCGTCGGCTCCTCCGGCTCTGGCGCGAGCGGTGCGGCCAGCAGCGCTTGCATGGGCGCCGCCTGCGCGTGTGGCGCCGGCGGTTGTGTCGGGGCGAGCAGCGTCCCCGAGTCGTCGAGGTGCAGCGGCTGCAACATGAGCCCAAAGTCGTCGCCGACGTCCATGCGGCCGGCGCCCGCGCTCCCGTAGAGAAACGCGCCGTCCATGTTAAAGTCCTCACTGTTCGGAGTGGCCGCGGGCCCGTCGTCCATCATCATGAGCACGTCGGTGTTCATCATATGCAGCAGCGGCGGCGGCGGCTGCGGCTGCGGCTGCTGGCTTTGGCTCTGGATGTTGTGCGCCTGCGAGTCGTCGTAGCCGTCGAAGAACGCGAGCGCCTCCTCGAGCGACAGCTCGGGCGCGACGGCGCGCGGGGGTGCGTCCATGAAGCTCATCGGCGCGCGTGCACTCCCGCACGCACGCACACGCGTTCAGGCTGACGTCCTCGGCTGTGCTTTGTTAAAGCTTTTTGCTCGCGACGGCGCGATACTGAAAGTGTGAAACTGAATGAACGAGCAGGTATTTTTACACTGGTGAAAAATAGCAGTGATTATGGTTCATGATCTCGCGCCTGATTGGGTCATTTGTGAGGTGTACCACATATAATGGATAGTGTTTACGGCGCCAAGCCTGCACAATCGAGACTTTTCGAATAAAAAGCGCTGGTTTTTCAACCTGCACTTTTGCGGCGACCGAAGGCTGAACAGAGGAGCGAACTTCGGGAACAGCACGAACCGGAGACTGATGGAGGGAGCGTGTCTGGTGGATGAGTGCGACGTGAAGGCTGCGATGCGGCTAGCCGGCTGTACGTGTCCATTAAAGCGCGCTTAGCTCGAGATCGTCAGCGCACCAAGGACTTTTCTGGGGCGGAAGAAGACGCGAAAGGGTCGGAACAGAGGCGGACACTGTGGGTGGGTCGGATGAGGTCGTCGCGGAGACCCTTCTTGCTGGTTGCTGGTGCTGCTGGCTGCCTGCTCGCTTGTTTTTCAAAAGCTCACTTGGTGGGTCAAGAACTGTACAAATGAACAACAGGCACTTGACGGTCAGGCGAGGCGTCAGGTAGAGGCGGAGCTGTGCTGTCTCATGCCGTCATCACCACTCGTTGGCTCCCCAACAACCTTCACCCACCTCGAGTGCCGTCCACCGACAACCACCTTCCGATTCGCGCACACTCCAGTTCGTTCCGTGTGTCGAAGCAGAGAGCGAGTAAGAGAATCCAGGAGGTGCCACGACGGAACGCGATGCGGACTGTTGCATGGCGGACTGCAACGAGAAACCACAGCAACATGCATCACCGATGGCAGGCGAGACAAACGTATCGAGAACAGACGTATTCACTCCCCGCCAACATCAACATCACGGAGATCCGAGCGCTGACGCAGCCAGCGTCGTCCGGTTGCTCTCTCCCTGCTCGTGCCAACTTACTACAGTTCCATTCCTGCAGAGCATCGGAAGGGGCCCTCCGTGCGTGGTCGCGCATGAAGATGTTCTCGAGGAACTTCTGCCTCGCGTCCGTCGCGCTGATCACAAAGTCCAAGAGCGCCGAGAAATTCTCGTCCGGGTCGTCCGCCGCGCTCAGGTCCGCGAGCTCCGGCTCGATCCGGTCGTACGACTGCATCACGACCGCCTCGCGCGGGTCGAGCATCGACGGCGTGATGTCCGTCCACCCAGCTCTTGTGCCGATCGGAACGCGAACGCGCAAAGCGCGTCACCCTTGCAGAGCCACCGCTCGCACCGGCATTGCGGTCGGCCCGGGCCACGGGCTCGCTCCCTCGCCCACGAGCTCACAACGCGGCCGTTCTCGACGTACTTGCGCATCGCCGTCGCGCTCCAGAACGCCACGCGCGTCTACTGGTGATGCACTTCAATGCCGTGCGTGCACGTGTCAACCGAGTCGATCATCAAGTTCGTGACGCCGCGCTGCGTTTACTGGTGTCACCGTCAAGATCCGGCGTGAACACGACCGAGGTCTTCACGATCGTCGCGTTGCAGTCGCCGAGTGGCTGCATCATCAACCACCCGCGCTCGTAAAACTGGATCCCGCACGAGAGTTCGCCAGTCGGCTGTACGGGCTGCCCGGATGCTCTCCAGCGCAGCTCCACACGGTGCGCGAGCTCCACCTTCCGGACCACCTGCGTGCCGAGAACGTCGAGGCTTCGGTGCTTCGTGCTGACAGTGACCCCGAAGCCGCGCACGGCCGAGTCACTCGTTGTCTACTCCAACTGGGGATCGTTGGGCCAGTTGCCATGTGGGCACGGGTGAGAGAGAGACCGCGCCGCCCATGCATCCTCAACGTCAGGACGCAGCTCGTGGTAGTAGAAGCTGTGCCGGATGAGACCGTCTCGCGACATGAGCCGTCACACGCCGCGCATAGCTGTCTAGACGCCGAGCGGGACGATCTTGCTCGCTGTAAACTCAGCGTCCATGCCTGTCTCAGCGGCCGCTTCGCACGGGGAACTTGCCGCAAGCTCGTGCTCGAAACGAAGGTACGCGTGCTCGACCCCCCGCTTGTGTTCCTGCAGGACGGTGGCGTCGTAGTCGTCGACGCCAAACGGCGTCGTGCAGCGCATCTGCAGCGGCGGCGCGTTCGAGACCTGCATGCAACAGCGCCACCAGCACGCGCTGTTAGAGACTGAAACCTTCAGAACGAGTGAAGCCCGAGTCAACCAACCACGCTCTCCATTGTTCTCGTACATACCTCCGGGTCATCTTGGCCAATGAGTAGCCGCTCGAGCCGGCTCGTGAGCTGCTTCTGGCCACCGAGCGTCGCCTTGAGCTGCTTGTTCTCCTCCTCGGCACGACGCCGTTCCCTGAGCTCGTGCTCCGCAGCGCTTCTCCAGCTAACGCGCTTCAACCCGGCGTCCCCTCTGCATTGCTGCTGAAGCGCCAGAAAGCGCTGGCTGTCACGTGGTGCTGCGGTGGTTGTTGCCAGCGGAGCCACAGAACCCTCCAAGCCGCTGCCGCCAGACTCGCTCGAGTAGCAGCCGTTGTGCAAGTCGTCCAGCATCTGCTGCATCTCGGCCACTTTCACTCGCAAGTACAGCAGCTCCTCGCGCTGCCTCCGGATGCGCTTCTTCTTGGGCTTCGTGGCTTCGTCCCCGCCGCCCACGGCACCGGTCTGTCCCTGATCCGCATCGTTGGTTGTGTCGCTCGATGTGTGGCCGTTGTCGATATAGTGCTTGCTGCTCGCGCTCCATGACTTCGGCGATCGCCGTGACGAGTGAGCCGCTTCGCGAGCCTGTCGTGCGGCTCCACGATCGAAAGTAGTCTGTTCCTCGCGCGACGCCGGCGAGCTCCTCTTGCGCGGCACAGAACGCAGCGCAGAGAGGCTGCAGTAAGCAGCAGCGAGCACCCCTCCGGCGTCCACCAGGCGCAGCGTTTCTTCGATCGATACGTCGTCGTCGCTGTCGCTGTTGCTGTCGCGCTCAAACTTGTCCACGAGGGTTATGAATCCTGGGCTCAGCGGCGCCTTTCGTCGCACATCACCGCTTGCGCTGCAGCTTTGGTGCACCTGGCGTCCTGCGGCGGGTGCTGCGACAGTGAGAGGCTCGTCGTTCGTGTCGACGCTGTCGTCGCGATCCGACTCGAGGCTGCAGCCATCCACGAACGCGAGCGCCGCCTCAAGCGTCAGTTCATCCCGGTACGGTTGTGCGAGCGCGGTGCTGTACGGCGATGTGAACCCTTCAAGCATTGCGAGAGGTGCAGGGCTTCGGTTCGAACGGGCGTGACAGGTTCTGTGGTGCTTGGCGAACTTGCTCGTTGGATGCAAATCAATCACTGTGGCTCCTGCGACAGTTGAAGATCACAATTATCATGCACAATTCCGTTTTTTAGTGACAATGACCTATTTGGTTTAAATATGACCGCTTTGTGATTGGTGGAGAGCCGAGCAGACTGGTCGTCATTCTCTGATACTTTTTTTGTATGCAATAAACCCTACCCGCGCTCGCAAATAAGGGACTTTTGGGGGAGCATTCGGGATATTTCCTTAGCAATAGGGACAAGTAGTTGTGACTCACAACTTGCGAGTCTCAACGACTTGTCCCTATTGAAGGTCGAAACCGAGACAGTCACAACTTGTCTGTCTCGATATCGGCTTTCCATATTCAACGACGAAGGTGTCATCGATGCGATGAAGACCGAGAAATCCCTGTACTGGACACCACCTTCGTGAGGTAAGAGAGGTAAGAAGTGGTTAATGGATGAACCGACGGTGTATACCACGATCGTCTGCAAATGCGGCGGAGCAGCAAGACTTCCACCGCAACGGCGCCGCCGAGTGGAAACTTCTGAGCTCGTGTTGGTGGCCATCACGAATGGCATCTACATGTACCAGGTACGATATGACATCGCCCCATGGTGTGTGAACGCAACAACGGCAATCACGACGCGTGCAGTGCCTGGACCTGCTTATCGGGAAGAATCGCCACCTTGGGTCCAAGTCCAATTATTGTACAAGAACGGTATTTCTTACGAGCAGGCATTGGGCCTGACAATCCTTTTGAAACGAAGGCAACGTGTAATACTGTAGCGCTTGTTAGGGCGTGGTGTTTGTGTCGTCCGGGGAACTCGGTAAGTGGCCTCTCTTGATTTGAATACAACAGTACTGGAAGTACTGAAGGTTTCAAGTGTTAGAATTTTAAGAAGGCACCGTTTGCTGTGCCGGACTGGAGCATCCTCTTTTTACACAAATTTTATACATTCCGATTGGCTTTCACGTAAATGTATACAAAAATGTTGTCAGGAAGGGTTCCAGGGTCATCATTTGGCGAAACGAAACAAAAAATTCGCCTTGCAGCGCCTTCGGCTCGCCTGACCAGCTCAATGCGATCCGCTTCGCCCTGTGCATCTCCGCGGCAGGACCGGTATATGTTGGGGTTCTCTTCGTGCTTCGCTCCCTATCGCAGTCATCATACCAGACCATTTCGTTGCGTTTTGTATCGATTCCCTTTGAAGAGTAATAAATGTGTGGACAGTATACAGCCTTCCGGACAAGGAAATAAGGCAACAGACACAGAACGTCGCTTCGCGAGCTCTTGCAAGCGCGCCGCATTCTTCTGGTGGGGCTGCTCACCAAGCCCAAGGTAATAGCGTGCCCTTTCATTTACTGGTAATTATCGTGCGTTCCACGTGTTCGACGTCTCACCAGAGCTCCGGGCACTTCGACCTCCGTTCCGACCGACTCGTTGTCGCCTATGGACACCAGCGTCACGGCCGACCTTCTATCGACATGGGAAGATCTTGTCGATTTTAGCGAATCTGAGGTCGCGACGAGAAGTGGGTCACTGGGTGGGTCGCTCAGTCAACGCACACTCCTGGCGGTCATCTCTGTCTTGTGGCGAAATGGTCACGCGTGTCGACGACGATGAATACAGAGCCGGACGGTGGATACCGACTGCGACAACTTTGCCGGTGCGAGACTTGTTCCTGGCTGATCGGGTTTGTTTTGTCTTCAAGTGTTCTGCTGTGGTACTTTTACCAGCAGTACTTTGCACAACATTGAACTGGAAGTGTACTGTTGATAAATTCGTTCATCTCGTACTTTTTGAAAAAAACATCATCCACACGAGTGCATTCGTTCGCGCAGTTCCCTTGTGCGCCACCCGCACTCGTACCAATACCAACTCACAGTCCGGGGCTGGGACCAAGAAAAAGAAGAAGAAGAAGAGAGACACAACATCCGGCGGCAGCTCGGGACTAGCAGGAGAGCACCTCCGGCGCCAGCTTCTCTGTCTTGGTGTACGCGAGCAGCTTCCCCGAGAGGTCGGTGAGGAAGCTCTGGATGTGCTGGTACTGCGTGCGTGTCCGCCGCACAATGTGCCCGAGGACGAACTCCCGGACCTCCGCCTCCTCGGCGCTCTCCGGGTACGCGCGCGGCCGGCCGCTCATGTGGTCGTTGCTGAACACCTGGTGACACACTTGGAGCACCGACGGGAACGCCCGGTCCCCGCTCGGCGACCGCGTCACAGCGACCCACCCGCGCTCGAGGAACGTCGGGCCGGTCGCGGACGACGCCGTGAGCGACGACGTCCACGTCAGCGCGAACCGGTTCGCGCTCACGCTCTTGGTCACGAGCGAGCAGCCGTGCACCTCGACAGTGCCGCCCGGCCGCCCGAGGTACAGCGTGTAGATCTTGAGGTAGCTCGACTCGGTGCGCTCGTCCCGCTGCGAGGAAGGGAAAGGGGGAGATAGACACAGCAAGATACAGTAACGCCATCCTGTCCGGTTAGTCCGGCAGCGTATATCGGTCGCTTATCCGGACACACATGACACAGTGTCGACGCACCTTGAGCGAGTACGTGCGCATCGCGACGGGGCCAGGAGTAGACACGAGCTTCCAGATCATCTCGCCGGCCACGCGGAAGTCGCACCGCATCGGCGCGCTCGTGCGGATCTCGACATACGAGCCACCAGCGTCCGCGCCGGCGTCCGGGTGCCCGGGCACCATCGCGGTCAAGAGCGACGCGGCGCTGACGCTCGACGCGTCCTGGAAGACCGCGTCGAAGCGGCGGCGCATCTCCGCGCTGCTCGCGTGTAGCGCGAGGACCCGGCGGTGCTCCACGGTCCCGAACTGGTCGTT
>SMMQ01002735.1:0-11538 GCA_008271595.1 [Pythium] brassicae (nom. inval.) | reverse complement strand
TCCCCCCCCCCCCCCCCCAGTCTATCCTTGGACTAAGACCTCAGTTCAATTCAGGAAAGACCGGGAAGTGCATTTGTATATTTGTGTGTTGCTTGGGCTAGTGGTCCTGGGAGCAATCTCTGATGACCTATTGTACTAAGCTGATTCCAAGAGCATTCGTGTGGAGATCACAGATGAGGTACTGACCGTTGTTCTCGAGATAACGCTCCCCATCGTCTTCCCGGAGAACTCTCGACCCGGGAACCTAAGTCGAGCCGGGAACTACAAGACGCGTGCTCACCGGTTCGTGAAAAGCGAACTTGGAATATCACATATATCCGGAAATGGCCAATCTTCTCCATACTTTGGCAGCAAGCTTGAACACGTCTCACAAGCATAGTGAAAGTTTGAGGTCAACCTGAGCCTCCTTTGGCGAGCAATGGTATCGCTTGTTCAGCCATCTCGACTTGTCTGGTGATGCTTTAGGCAAAATGGCCGCGAAGTGGAAAACACAAAGTGACCAACACTCGAACTCAAAAGACAAATTTTCAATTTCTTTTTATTGAATTCAATTTGCTTTGAGAGAAAAAAGGAAACAGGCGCAACCCTTTTTGTGCCAACGCCGCTGCATATGTGTGCGTGAGCGGCACGCTGCCCTGCGACAGTATGAATACACTGTATCCGCAAATGCCGGAACTTTTCGGAACATGGATTGACTACAAAATAGTATTGTCTGGAAACGAAGTTAACGATTACTTCCCGAACTCGACCGAACAACCAAGAGATGGTAATCATTTATTCATAACTGGCAATCCTCGTTGCGGGTTTTTCTGGTCAGTTCGAGAGAGACAGAAGAAGATAAAGTAGGTACCACACACATGACGTTGATCGAGCATGACGATGCTCAGTGTGGTGCTGATCAGCCACGAATGCAGGCCCAGGCGTGTTCTGGAGATTCTGGGCGGGAGAACGAACAAACGAGAGCGAGTGTGTATAGGCGTGAGAGGCATGGTGATGCTGCTATTGTTCGCGCGTGCGAGTGCGTGATGGTTGCCAATGCTCACGCTACTGTTGTGTGTTGTGCTGCTAATGTGAATGCTGTTGCGACTGCAGGCGCAATTGTGATTGTGACGGGCGGCGAGCGGATGAGCAGGCGAGAGCGAGTGCGCGTCGGCGCATGAGGTGCGGTGGTGCTGCTTTTGAGCGTGCGTGGAGTCTGCGGTGACGTTAATGCTCACGCTCCTTTTGTATGCTGTGCGAATGTTAATGTCGTTGTATATGCAGGCTCTCGTTGTAACAGGATATAGACAGTCTCCTCGCTCGAATGACTTCGCTCCTTGCGAGCCTTCTTCATCTTGCTCCACACACTGCGTGCCGTGGTGCTGCATTCCGGCGGCAGACACGTGAGCTTTGCCATAGCTCCTTGGGGCGAGAAGATCGTGTGTCCTTTCGACCAAGTTCGCTTTCGAACTTAGTTCGATTTCGAACTTAGCTTACCTTCCGTTTTTGAAACTTCCGACAGAGACCGGATACACTACTGTACCGTAAATGCATGTGAGCGGAATTTTACTGTATGAAATTTGATTTTAGGAATGTTGGTAAAAATGTAAATGGACTTCCAGCCAGCTCAACTTGGGGCCGCGCGAGAATGCAGCTTGCTCAGCAACCACTGCGATATCAGCGATGTCAAAGATGGATTCTCGCTCAAGAGATCAAGCTCTACAAGCGTGCAAAGTTTCATCGGTATCGGAAACGTTCCGGATTTAGATACCTGCCAATTTACTGTCAAATCGACCTTTTTGCTTTAGTTCTTACAGAAACGGCGTGTTAAAAACCAAAACAAATAAAAGGTCCGAGTTGAAAAAGCACGCTTCCTCGTTTGTCCATGTGCAAGTCAGTCACGCTCCGTGACATCGGTTCACATCTGCGACCACGACGCGCTTACGAATGTAGTCGTCGCACGACTACCGCCCAACACTACAACCATCTGCCACCCGCTCGACCAGACAGTCATCGCTGCGTGGAAGAAGCGTGTCCTCCGCAAGAACGTCAACCATACCAACCACTGCATGAAGACCAGATAGCACTCGCGCGTGGACATCAAGGTCACGATGGACTGGGAGATCTCAGCGTGGCATATAATCACTTCAAGCACAGTTCACAATGGCTGGAAAAAGATCCTGCCAACTCAAGCCACGATGAACATTGAGTGTTTCTTCACGTTGAATATCACTAAATCAGTATTCGGTGTTATCCAGGGAGGTCTTGCGATCCTTGAAAATTGAATTGGCCTTTGTAAAATGAACTTCAACAGGGGTCGTTATCGTGAGGCATCTCTGGACTTTTTTTTTTGATATTTTACTTTTTGATAAGTCGTACTTATCCGAAACGGAGCTGTCGGACCAAAAGTACAGTGTGTCGCCACACTGTGCCGAATCGAAGGGCCAGTCCGCCAAGTCCGTCATCGCGCAAGTCGCAGTCGCTTCGGCTATCCCCTCACTTGCGCTCTCGCACCCGCCCGCGCGCTGCCCCGCTGCCTTTCACCCGCGAGGGACCAACAAGCGGCAGGCAGACAGGCAGGCAGGCAGCAGCATGGGTGTCGACATGCAGGACTTCCTCATCAACTGGAACGCGGGGCCCTTCGGGCTCGTGCTGCGCCCGGAGCTAGGCTCCGACATGCCTCCGAGCGTCGTGAGACTGCTGCCGGAGCAGTCGGTCGCCAAGCTCTCGGGCGTGCGCACGGGCGATTTGCTCATCAGCGTCAACGGCAAGAAGACCGCCAAGCTCGGCTACGAGAAGGTCGTGAAGATGCTCTACAAGGAGAACCTGCCGCTCATCCTGCACTTCCGCACGCCCAAGGTGCATGCGCCCGCGCGCGGCGACCACGCCGGCGGGGGCAGCGTCAGTGGGGGCAGCGTCCGAAGCGGCGGCTACAGCAGCGTGCACGGCTCGATGCTGGAGGCCCCGCCCCGGCAGCGCGCGGCGTCAACCTCGCAGCAGTCGATGGCGCTCGCGGCGTACTCGGCGCCTGCTGCGCACCAGTACCACCAGCAACAGCAGCAACAGCAACAGCAACAACAGATGATGAGGCAGCTGCAGCTCCAACGGCGGCCGCCCGACTTTGACGCGCACTCGATCGCGAGCTCGAGCTCCTCGCGCGCGCTGCCGCGGGGCGACGCGCAGGGCGAGCGCAAGCAGTTCACGGCCGTGTGGGAGCGCGGCGGGCTCGGCATCAGCTTCCGCGCCTACAGCCCGCGCGTGAACGTGCCGTGCGTCGACTTTATCGGCAAGCGCGGGCAGGGCCGCAACATGGAGCGCGTGTGCCTCAACGACGTGCTCATCGCGATCAACGGCGAGAAGACCAAGACGCTCGGCGTCGAGCGCGTGCTGCGCTGGCTGCTGGTCATTGAAAAGCCCGTCGTGCTGCGCTTCCACAGCTCCTCGAACCGTGTGCCACAGGGCTCCGGGGGCGCGCACGAGCCGCTTACAAGCAGCTTGGTGTCGCCGCCGCCGCCGCCGCTCCGGGTCCTGTACGAGGCGTCGCCGCCTCCGCCACCGCGCTCGAACGCCAGCGCGTACCCGCCGGCACCGGCTCACGACAGCGGCCGCAACCCGGCGCCGGGACTGGACGACTTCGACCTCCTCGTGAACGCACAGCCAGAGCTCCGGCGGCACCAGTCGAACAGCACCGAGTACGTCCGCACGGACCGCGCACGCGGCTTCTCGAACGGCTCGATCCTGCACGCAAACGGTCCGCGCGACGAGCCGCCGCCGCCGCAGCAGCACGGCTCGAACCACCACCACGTCCTCTACGAGCCGGAGCTCGAGCGGCCTCGTCAGCGCCGGCCCTCGAACGCGCACAACGCGCTGCCGAGCCGTGAGCCGCAAGACCGACACACGCGCGCAACGACGATAACGACGACAGCGACAGCAACGGCTCGGAACGACGACATGTCGCTGGACGACGCGATTCGCGTCTTCGTGCGCTCGAGCGGCAAGCCTGTTGGCGAGTGCATGTTCGCGGGCGGGCCGATCCTGGCGATCCGGGAGGGTTCAATGCAGGCGAAGCTGCTCGTCACGTTCGCCAAGGCGTGTCTTGCGAAGGAAGCCACGCAGCAAGCAGTCGCGGGCGGCGCCGACCCGCCGCCGACCGCCTCGCTGAACGAACCAGCAGCCGCGTTGCCATCGTCCCAGTCGGGGGACTTCACCCGGGACCACGCGGCGGAGCCCCAGCGCTTGACGACGGGCAGCGCGCTCAGCCGCCACCAGTCGCATCAGTTCCTCTCGTACGGCGGCGCCGCGCACGAGCACGCGGAGCGCTCGCGGTCCCACAGCTCGGACGCGGTCGCGATGCCGATGCTCCCGCCGTCGCGGTCGGCGAACCAGCCGCTGCAGCCGCAGGTCATCGCTGTCGTGCCGCCGCCGCCGGTCGGAGCCGCGCGGCCGGCGCCGCAGCAGGTGCCATCAGAGGACTTCATCTCGCTCAAGGACTACCTCGCGCAGGGCGAGGACGGTCCGCCAGGCACCGCGGACGACCGCGAGGGGACGACGTCGAGCAGGAACAGCGCGTCGACGCTCGCGCCGTCGCTGCACGGGGGCGACGACGACCTCTTGGCTGCCGGAAGCCACTTGGTCGCCCACCCTATCGCGCTGTCGTCGTCCTCGTCCTCGTCAGCAGCAGCGGCAGCTGCGCAGAGCGTACGCGTCGACAATGCCGCGGGGTCGTCCGAGCCCCACCCTGCCCGCGGGAGTGAGCGCTCTCCCCCCACCGCGACGGAGTGCAAGCCGGCAGCGTCCGACATGATTGCGCTGACCGCCCCAACGCCGCCACCGCCGCCGCCGCCAGTGCCAGCGCCGGAGACGCGTCCGCAGCGGCTGTCGGCGCCATTCGACCCAGTCCAGCGCGAGATCGACGCGATGACGCACATCGAGCGCAGCTCGCTGCTGCACCCGCTGATCGCCGAGCTCTACGGCTTCCTGCCGGACCTGCACAACCTCGTGAAGGACAAGCCCGTGGCGTCGCTGCTCATGAAGAAGGACATGATGGACGAGATCCAGGACATCCTCCAGAGCCTGCAGATGGAGGAGCACTTTGAGCGCCACTCGCACCTCGGGGTCGGCAGCATGCCGCCGCCGCTGTCGCCCACGGACCTCGCGACCGAGTCGACGCTGCACCCGAGCGGCAAGCAGCGCTGCTACCAGTGCGGCAAGACGGGCGAGCTCGCGGACCTGGCGCTCGAGGGGGGCCGGCGCGAGCTCTACTGCCAGGACTGCTGGGAGGTGTTCTTCTACAGCGAGGAGCAGCTCCACGGGGAGGAGGAGGGCGACTCGGAGGCGAGCGCCACGCCGCGCAGCATCCGCGACAGCGACAGCGCCGACGACGCGTACAAGTACAGTTTCCACGACAGCTCGGCGAGCCGCGCCGACATGATGCTCGGTCCGTGGCGGTACCTGAACGGCAGCGGCGGCAACGGCGGCGGCGACGGTGCGTCGTCGATCCGGGACTCGACGACCACGATCGGCTCGACCCTCACGGACCGCGGCGAGGACGAAGTGTGGCTCTGAGTCGTCAGCTGTCGTCCGCCGGGCTCGTAGCGTCGTCCGTGTGTGTGTGGGGTGGGTAATGCAAGCGTTGCTGTCATTAGATACAAACGAACGCCTTCATACGAGCGCTTCTCTCTCTCTCTCGCCACCTGCGACACAAGCGGCCGCCAACACGAACGCAACGCACACGAACGCAGAGGTGGTGGTGGTGGTGGTGGAGGTGCACTTAGTTGTTCACGGCATAAATTACACTCAGTCTGCTCTCGTGCTGGGCTCGGAGGCTCGTACAGTGGTCGATCTTGATAAGTTAGTAGGTCAGCCCCAGAGGCTGAGCGGGTTGGCGGCCGCGGCGCTGCTGTCGCTGAAGAGCTCGTTCGCACCGCTGAAGGCCAGCGCCGGTGCGGCCGCGCCGCCGAGCGCCTCGATGTCCCCGAGCGAGCTGGTGCTCCACATTGTGGGCAGGAAGTTCATGGGCTCAAAGTCCTGGAAGATCTCCGACAGGCTCGAGACCTTGAGCTGCTCCCAGTCCGCGGCGTCCTCGTAGCTGCTCGCGAACGCGTCGGCGCGCTCCATCAGCACGTCGACGGCCACCGGCTCGAGGAATGTGACGCCCGCGCCGCCGACAGACGCCGTGCTCTCCTCGCCTGAGCGCGGCGAGTCCGACACCCCGACGCACGCGGCGGCCGCCTGTGGGGTAGACGGGATCACGAGCGGCTCGTGGGCGATTGCGCTCGCTCTCCGCTTCGACTGGCTGCGTGTCGTTGCGATCAGGCGTGACGTGAACGCTGGCTGCGGCTGAGGCTGCGGCTCGGGCGACAACGGCGGCGGCGCACTCGCGGCACGCGACGCCTTGCGGTGCTTGGCGCGGTTGCGCAGCCCGCGCACGCGGCGCTCGTGCTTCTGGCGGTACTTTTGCGCGTGCGTCATCGTCTGGCGCGAGTTCTTGGTGCCGACAAAGTCCGCGATCGCCTTCCACGGGCCCGACGGGAACGTCTTGAGCGCCTCGAGAAAGCGCGCGTGCTCGTCGTCCGTCCAGGCTTTGCCCTTGTTCTCGAGCGCGGCGGCGGCCGCAAGCGCACGCTCGCCCTTCGACTTCTTTGGCAGCGCTGCTGCTGCTGCGTGTGTGCGCGCGCCCCGCTTCCGCCCGGCGCTCTTCGGCGCCTGCGCCTGCTGCTGCGCGGCGACGACTGCGAGCGGCGGCAGCACTCCGGCGGGCGCCGCCGAGTAGAGTTCCTTTTGCACGCGCTTGGAGATCGTCATCTCTCTCGCTTTTCTGGCGTTTTGAGGGTGGCTGGTCGCTTCTTTCGTGGTCTTGTTCTTGTGGTGGTGGCGGTGATCGCGCTCCTGGTGCTTGGAGGAGGACTTGAGCGCGGCGCGAGAGATTCCGGAGTGAAGCGCGCGCAGACTCGTCCAGCCCGAAGAAGAGAAGAGTTTTTTGCGAGGTGGTGTTGCTGCTCAGAAATGTTGCTGTTGCATTTTGTCGCATCCAACCTTGCAAGCCTGCGGCTGAAAAGACGTAAAATCTGCAAAAACATATTACCGATATAGGATCAATAAAGATTTTAAAGCACTCTCAAAAATGATTGTCTTGCGTTGAATAGAACCGTATCTGATCAGAGATAGAGAGGTGCACATACCAACACTCTTGGAGATGGATGTGAGTGATGGTGAAAGCACGCACGAGGTGCACGAGCCAATCAGCGGCCGCCAAATCATATGACTCGCTTTCAGTATCGGGCAGCGCAACACCGGATGGGTACATCCAGTGGTACAGCGTACCACTGCAATGTGTCCAGCTCCGACACCACAGCGAACTTCACGTGAATGTTCCCCCCTTGCCGCTCGTTCGCTCTCGATCATGCTTGTACACTTTCGAGCGCTCTGCTTGCTGCTGTGGGCAGAATGCTGCTTGTATGTCGTGCAGCCTGGCGCCCCGCCAGCGCGCGATGAATTTCGGGCTGCAAGCAGTGCTTGGTCAGTGACCAGGTGGCAAGCGAGGGCCTTCCCGGCACAACTTGCCACTTGCCTGCCGGCAGTTCGCCTGTTCGTGGCGACTCACTACGCTCGCTTGCTCGCTTGCTCTCTCTCTCTCTCTCTCTCTCTCTCTCTCTCACACACTCCCCTCACACACACACTCCACACACACCCCTCAGCACTCAGCAGCAGACCACCCGAAAAGCGCGAGGCAACACCACCCGCCTCCAGCCTCCTGCTTTTGAGCGTCCTTGCAAGCAACATGCTCAAGAACGACTCGAGCACCGAAATGTGCTCGGTGGTCGTTGGATGGGGCGGCGACGACGTGTACGACAAGAGAGCACTGCGCTCAATCTGGCCCACCCCGTGAACTCAACGACGACGAGACCAGCCCTTGCTGATTTGATGCACCGCGCTCGCGGCAGACGCACGGTATGCCTGGTGCCCGCAACCAGGTCCGAAACAGTACGTCACCGCTCGACAAGCGTGCTCCCTGCGACCAGGTCCGAAGTGTGTGTGTGGCGGTGGTGGTGGGGATACTGCAGCGTCCACACGCAGACCATGTGCTCGGCGTTTGTCCGTGTTTCCTCTCTGTCCCGCACATTGTCAGCGCTACTGTATGTCCTACGCACTGCCAGCCTGGCATGGACTGCACAGGCTCAAGGCGAATTTTGTTCGCAGCAGAGTGCGCAGCAGGAACGCGGTGACCATGCGCGCTCCAATCCTCGGGAGCACTGGTGGCACCTGAGCATGCACTCAAAGGCAACAAGCAGACTGCAGTCTCACGTGACGATGGAGTCACGAGCGATTGACGCGACTGGAGGATATTGCAGGCATTGCAGGCATTGCCTCGCCACGCCATCACGCACAGCATCGCCACGCCATCATTGCTTTCTGCCACCCATGACAGCAAGGTGGTGCTGACCTGCAGCTGAGCTGAGCTGTCGAGTTGTCGAGCGTGCGCGGCCGCGACGGCAGTCCTCGCTCGGCAGGTCTCTGCGCGCCGCCGTTTGTTCAGCAAGCATTGCGCGCACTGCTGAATCGATTCTGAACGCACTCCCGCTCATTCGCGACCACGTACGCGACCACGAGGGTGGAAGCGCCTCGTGAACGCTCGTTTTGCTTTGCTTGGGTGGCGTTGCGGCATCCGGCGACGACGACGCCGCCGCCAACAACGACAAGGGCGAGCCAAATAATTAGCCGGATTCTCGCGCGCGCGCCACAGTGGCATTGCGTTCGTGTTGCAAGCAGCTTGCCGCCAAGTGTGTTGTGTCGTCCGCGCTCGAGTCGAGGGGCGGCGGCCACCACAAGCACCGCCTTGCTCGCTGTCGTGCAGCACAAGGCCGCAGCACACGAATGTTTTACGCCTCCTCGCGCGCAGACCCGGGCATGTGCCTTGCCAGTTCGCTCTGGTTGTGTGTCGGTCGGTGTCCTCCCCTTCGCGAGCGAGACCGATCCATGGACGCACGGCTCCGTCTTTCTCTCGCCTGCCTTGCCGCACTGCCCCGACCTTGAGGGAGGGACCGACGTCTTGCGATGTTGCCCGCTCGCCAAACAAACTTGACAGATCGATGACAAAGTCTCGCTCGAATGACGCTCCCGCGAAGAGCGTAGAGCGACTGCTCCGTGCGAACGAGCGCGTTGCGGACGATGAGATGCCTTCATAAGGCGCGTACGACCTGATGCACTGCCCTCGCCTCGCACAAACCTGTGTGACCTCTTTCCGCCATCCGATCACCCCGCCGCCAGCACCAGCATCTGCATCAGACCCAGCAGGCCATGAACACATTCAAAGCTGACTGGCGCCATGTGACTGAACACGCGTGAAGTTTGCCGCCGCTGTGTTGTCATTCTGGTCAGAACTCGCTCGCTCGCTCGCTCGCGCGATCGGCACAGCCTCACCCTCTCTTCTCGGTCGACTTGTATTCAAGTCGACTCGGGACAATCGAGCGCCTCATGGTGGTGCATGCACCTGGCCACTTTGCTCGTGGATCGCACCTTGATCTGCGCCGGCGGCGACATCAGCGCTAGCGCAAGCAAGCGAGCGAGTGAGCGAGGCGGACGCTGCCAGCAACCATGCCAACATGCCTGTGCTTTCTTCATGCACGCGTGTTTATCAAAACCCTTTTTTCTGTTGGGAGAAAAAAGCTGGTTTGACTTGGAAATAGTATGCTGCCACTGTCCTGACTTCGAATTTTCGCTTCTTTTTTTCACGCTGTGTTTCTCGTTTTCATTTTTTGCACGTCATGTGTCAGTTTTTCGGTCCAGAGCGATGCATAGAGCCTCGCCTCGACTGCCAACAAAAGGCAAAGAGCGCTCGCTTCTCTCGGAGCGAAGAAGAACGTGGACGTCGCGACGTGGGTGTGTGGGCCGCCGATCAAGTTCGAGACAAATGAAAGGCGCACAGCAGTTGAAGATTTGCTTTCTCCGCCGCAAGCCCCCGGCCCTCTCGTGCCCCCCCCCGAGCCCGACGCCAGCACTGCCATCACACTCACGATGTCGTTCGACTTTCACCGTCCTGGACAACACTCCCCGTCGACGCACGACTGGACGCAGCAGCAGCAGCAGCAGCAGGCGGCAGCGTCGGCGTCGTCCCCGCCGCCCGCGGACGCAGGCGGCCGCGGGCTCTGGACGCCGGAGGAGCACGACCTGTTCATCCACGGCATCCGGCTGTTCCCGTCCGGGCCCTGGAAGGACATCGCCACGCATGTGGGCTCGCGCACGGCGCGCCAGACCATGACGCACGCGCAAAAGTACCGGCAGAAGATCGCGCGGCGGCTGCGCAACGTGCGCATGAGCGGCAAGTACAACCTGCCGCACAGCCTCGACCGCTCCTCGCGCTTCAACGCGCTGCTCTCGAACGACGAGCAGTTCAACGACTCGATCCTCGCCACGGCGCTCGCGATCGCGGCCGAGAAGGAGCTCGACATGCTCGGCGACCTCGACGGCCACAACTCTCCGGTGGGGGACCTCCCGCCAGAGGCGTACTCGCACCTGCTGCCCGGCGCGATCGACTACGCGAACGGCGGCAGCTCGACGTACTTCCTCGAGGCCGACTGCGCGTCCATGGACACGGACGACCTCGAGTTCGAAAAGTGCATGGACTTCCTCATCGCCACGTTCCACCGCAGCGAGTCCTAAAGTGGCGGGCCCCCCGGTCGGCGATCGCGCGGCGTGTCGGTGACCCAGCAGCAGCAGCGACGCGAAGGCGCGTATTTATTTTTGATGAGCGAAGGCCTCATGCCCCCAGCAGCTGCAACAGCAGCAGTCCCCTCCCCCCCTCCCGCAGCGTGTCCGCGAGCGAGGCGCGCCGAGTGGCTTTTGTACGTTTAGTGTAGTGTGCGCGTTGCAAGCAAGCAAGGCTCTGATGTTCATCGTGGCTCGAGGAAATGGCCGCCCGAATGATGAATGAAGCACACGTTCCCAGGCGAGGCTCCATTCTCCACTGCACACACGCGCGTTCTTCGTGCTGTCCTTGGCGCCGTCCTCGGCCAGAGCGCTTTGCGCAAAGCGATCGCCCAGATCTCGCGCCCACCCACGCGAACGGTCATCCATGTCTTGCAAGAGCGAGAGGGCGTCGTCATCGTCGTCGACAACTTTGGCAGATTGCACATGGCGTTCAGAAAAATGTTCAGCTTGGACCACTGTCTCGCCACCGAGATTGACGCGCCGAAGCGACGTGCGCGCAAAGGCACAAGTTGAGTGCGCTGACGATGAAAGCGCGCGGCAACCGAGCTCCAAGAGTCGGTGATGGCGCCCTCGCAAGAGTGCGCACGGTATGCGCTGGAGCGCACGCGGCCACTTTCCGACAAACGAGAGCGATTCGGCAGCTGCGTCTCGAGTTATTTATACAGCGGCGTTCCTTTCTTGATTCCATGACTGGGCGATCCACTGGGAGGCAGGTCGATCAGAGATCTCGTGCACATAGGTTGGCGTGGCGCTTGCTACCATACCATAAAGTATCCAAGCTTCCAACAGCGTTTCCAACACAGCAGCGCATATCGTTTTGGCTCGTAAGAAGAATTTACCGAGTGAGTAAAT
>SMMQ01002734.1:817-12317 GCA_008271595.1 [Pythium] brassicae (nom. inval.) | reverse complement strand
TCGCGGACACTGGACGCCGTGTGGCAGCGAGCAGAGTCGAACAGCAGGAGGATAGTGTTCGGCGCGAGAGGATCAGGAAAGAGAGCTTGCAGGTATACGATGAACGAGTTTGCGTGCATCCACGACGTGCCCATACGAAGCTCGAGGACGCCGTTCGCCGTGGAGACGGCGGGGTGGGTTGCCGTTGGCTGCTTGTTGATCATTACACAGGGCGACAACTTTGTACTGGCAGCGTTCGCACAGAAAACCGCCGTCACCCTTTGCTTTGAGAAGCCATAGGAATGGATCGGTACGTCTTTGGCGCCGCGCGCGCCCACAGTTGTTCCCTTTGCGTGCTCGAAGAAGACGGCCGTTTCGTCGAGGTTGTAGACACCGTCGGTGGCGATGTTGTGGCGGTCGATGAGCGCGCGCGCCTCCGAGACGAAGTGCACGCCGCGAGCGACAATCTCGTCGTCGCTGAGTGTCGGCTTGCGCGTCGCCTTCCGCAGCACGAAGCCGCTACGTTGAAGAAAGCGATCCACCCACGAAGGGCATATGCTGATGGAGAGGTCGAGAGCCGTTTTCATTTCCTCCGCCCACGCGGTGATCGCAGAGCGAGCGACGCGGTGCTGCTCCGAGCGCTCGAAGAGCACACGCTCTTGCAGCTCTCGCTGCATGTCCTCCCCGACGACCTTCCTGCCGCCACCTGGCAGCCGACACGCGCCACGCTTCTGCCAACGTATCTCGGCCCCTTGCTTCTTCCATCTCGTCACCATACTGCGGGCCACCCCGTACTCCTCCGCGACCTTCCTTGACGAGGAGTGCTGAAGCCGCTTAAGAATCTCGAGCTTCGTAGCTGCCGAGATGCGCCGTTTTAGTTTTCTCGGCTCCGGCGGCTGCTGCCCAACCTGTTGCGACTGGGGCTGAGGCGCTTGGGCGTGTGGAGGGGGCAGCGGTGGTGGCGGCGGCCCAGCTTGCTCCTCCATTCTTATGAGTGATCAGTTTACCTGCTCAAATTGAATCACCTAGTAAACAACATTTTTCGCTCGGGGTGCTTCAAATGATTTATAGCAGGATATCGTGATTTTTGGTGGTCCTTACTATTTCGGGATGAACAGTATCTCCATGAGGCGTGTCTGCGTCCATCACCTCCGAGTCCACAGCCACTGGCAAAGTGCGACCGAAGCTCTCGTGTCACGAACAGTCGAGTCCCAAGCTCTCACTTGTCACAGTTTCCACACCAACTGGGCACGTGACGTAAATACCCCGCTTGCTATGTCCCGCATGAAATGCGGACGCGAGATGCTTAGTAAAAAGGAGTCGCCCCATTTTACCAGAATGAGTGGCTCACAACCAATGAGTTTTACTCCTGGTGTGTTTATCTTAGGTTCACTATGGCAGCAAAACAGCAGGAATGATAAACACACAGTAATTCATTCAATTCTAGTTTCACCGATTCGAACGCAACCTCTTGCTAGTCCTCACGGAATGCATGCAGACTCAGTATCGAGAATTATTTGGCACGGTGTGCCAGCATTCACCATTCCCTTGTGATATAAGACCCCGTCAGTTGGCGCAGAGAAGTTCCAACGATTCAACACGACGGGCGTGAGCCACTTCAAAGGAAGAGCGTTTTTGCCGCGAATGCGTGGATAGAGAGAGCAGGTTGGGGACCCTCTTTGTTGCGGACGCGTCTCGTTTGCGAGATGGAACCATACTGGATTTCCGTTTGCGAGGCTCCTAGCGACCGTGGCTGGACGTCGACCGTGGGTGCTGCTTGAGACCAAATAGTGTTGGTTGTCGGGTGTAGATTGCCGCATCGCGTGCATGTCTTTGTCGTGTACGCTTCGCGGTACATCTCCAGTACACCACCTGCCTGTTTGAGATTTGTGTCGAGCAGACAATGGAAATCATAGTGTCTCCATTTTAGCATCCTTCTTGAAATCTTCAACGAGAGTTTGGTTGGTTGACTCATAATTATAGACACCCGTGGAGCAGAAGGTAGCACAGAAAAGCAGCTCAGCGCCAGGAGTCGAGATAGATTGTTGTGTGTCGCTTCGACAAACGCGTGCTGGTAAAGTCGCAGCAGACAGAGTGGCTTCCGTGCTCAGTATCGTTCTCGCTTCGTTTGTTATTGAGTTGTATAGCTAAGAACACGATGGTACTGCACACACATGTTCAACATTCGTTCGGTCGGCTCCCCGGCACTGAGAACGCGTCCTCTCGAGTCAAGGCATGCGGCGAACCCTCTTATGCCCATATCGTTTGCGACGACCATGTCAGTTGGTGGTGTAGGGAGCTTGCGCGCGCGCTGGACGATCGCGAAGAAGACGTCAGTCCTCAGTCTGTGTAGACGTCAATCGTGCGTTGCTGACGTGACAATTGCGTTTGTGTTTAACTCTCTCACTTGGACAACCAAACCAAAGTATGTCAGCCAGAATCCTGAAGCTCTGTACGCGCCCACCGGTCTAACTTCAATTCTGATTGTAAAGATGAACAAGAGCGGTTTCGTTTGGAGCTAAAACGAGGTGTTGGGTTGTTGTTCACCCATTTATGTAGATTATCCACGCCGTTGTCATTCTGCGAGTCATGTCCTAGAAGGCGGTTTGAAGCGCCTTGGATCTGAGTGCAGTGAGCTGTTTAAGGTTTGTGTCAAGCATGTGCTTCTTTGTGGATATTGGAATCAGAGACATGAGTGCAGATTCCAGAGACTGTCGGCAGGCTGAGTCCGCTGACCAGCGTGCTCAGAGTTGCTCAACAAGAACGTTTTACAACCCTTGATGGGACCGAAAGAGACGTGCAAGAGAAAGCTACAAAACTCGTGTGGGTAGATACGAACACAGCCAACGCTGTCCATGGCTGTGTCGTCCTCTTTTGTCGCCTCCCCTGACCGTTTGATCCTGGCCAGGTAGGCAGGTTGAGACTGCGGCATTGGGCAGGATGAACGCCGATTCTTTCGTGGAAGGTGTACAATTACAAGGGGAGACCCAGACACATTTCGCTGAGGTTCAGTCCGACTGAAAGAAGCGTCGACATCGTGCAATGTCGACGAAAGCCACGTTGTCCCCCACAGCTCAGCAACGGCAGGAATTCACTGGTTTTTGGTTTTGTGTTGTGTTCGGTGTCGCATTCGAATTATTCGGCGGCAGGATATTAGAGTGAACAGAAGCACTGACAGAGGAAATGGTTGTGTCGCCTCCAGGCAGTATTGTTTCTTGACGACCTTCTGTCGACATAACAGCAAGTTGAATAATGCCGCCACACTAGCAACGACCTTTCTAGTACCACATCAATCTCTCCAGCAACAAAACGACAGGTACGTCAGCCCTCGATCTTGGCACACACATGTACGACACCGTGTCGTAACAATCTCGAACTGTCAAATCGACTCGACATCACTGTAGCCATCAAGCGTAGACCAAACGTGCTAGCAAAGAAACGACAGCTTAGTCACTCATCAAAGTTGGCAAATACGTGCACGACATCACTTCGAGGCAAACTTCAATTATCGAAACGACGTAACACCTCGTGTCTCCGTGTTTCTATCGGCGTTGTGTTTAACATTTACATAACCTGGAAATACCGTATTACACTTGTCATATCTGGGCATTTGTGCTATTCGACTCGATAAAAAAAGCCGTGTTGTCGTGTTGTGCCACGGCTTTGGTGGCGAGAGTCAGTAGATTCGAAGCACGAAAAGCAGGCCTGCTGGGAGACTCCAGCCAAGGGCTTATACCAACAACACCAGAGACAGCGACAACAACGCTATCAAAGACGGTGGCTACGGCGGCGCCAGGCAGCGGAAGCAGCAGCACACGAGATGGGGATAACAGCAACACTGCTTGGTGAAGGTGCGAGCAGTAGCGGGTCTGCAGTTGCCACAATTACTGGAGCCGCAGCAACACGTCGACCACTACAGTAGCGATGGTGAAGCGAGGCCGACCACGCGTGCGCGGCAGCGGCAAGGTTGGCAAGGGCGCGCGCAAACGCGCCCAGTACAGCAACAAGCTCAAGGTGGATGTCGTCGACCGCTTCGCAGTGAGCGGCGACATCTAGAATACCATCAAGCACTTCTTTTCGTGTCTTTCTGCTGTCACGCGCACAACCATGAGCGAAGCATCTATCTGTGGAGGAAGGAACACCACATCCTGGCGGCGCGATGCTCGAGCGCGAGTGGCGACGAAAAGAGATACAACCGAGCACTGTTCGTGGCAACATCACTTCCACGCGCTGAAGAAGCCGACATTGTCTCCTGGATAAACATGCTGCGCGCGGACGGAGTCCCAGCGTCGAACACAACGCTAAGAGAGCAGGCAAAAACTGACGCCGCTGCTGCGGGGGTGGAACCATTCGAGGCTTCGTGGTCGTGGCGCAAGGGCTTTCGAGCGCGCCACAAGCCCTCAATCCGCGCGAGAACAAGGCACAGGCAGATCGCATCTGCTAACGCTGCAGATCGTGCGCGTGCGTTCGGCAAGGAGGTAGAAGCCATGCTGGAGAAGCTGAACGTGACAGCAGTGCACAATGCAGACCAGACAGGTGAATTGGCGTGTTGTTGTGCGGTGTGTAAGGTAAAGGCTAACTGTGGTGCGCAGCTGTGAAGTATGAGAACTTGCCCAGGACAATAATCAACGAACGGGGAGCGCGAACCTCTTGGGCGCCCTGCGCTGGGTATAAAAAGCGTCTCGTGAAGGCGATACTTCTCGGACACCGCAGGGAATCGGTTTCCCCCAACCCTAGTCATGAAAAGCCCGGCATCGACATCCGTGGAGGGCGAAGTTGGCAGGACCAGCAGGCATGGGTTTGGCCCGCAGGTGTGAAAGAGCGTTCGCGCGGTACAAGAACAAGAGCAAGTGCAGATTTTCTGCAGCCCATCGGCATGGTGGAATGCAGATCTCACTGTCGAGTTCCTCCGATTCCACTTCGCTGATCAAGAACGTCGTGACGTCCCAGTGCACTATTTGCTCGACGACTTTGCAGGTCACTGGACGACATCGGTTCGTGAGTATGCGGAAACAATCAACGTGCATCTCCTCAAGGTGCCTCCTCAGTTCACAGCAGTCTGTCAACCTGCAGACGTGAGCTGGAACCGCCCACTGATATCCCGACTTCGAGATCACTGGACGCAAGATCTCTTGGCACAGTTGCAGTAACATGGACCGGACTCGTCGCCGTTTAAGCTTCGCGTCGCGGACAGAGCGACAATCGTACGCTGGATCCGCGAGAGCTGGGAGAGCTGAGAGAGTCTCTCTGTTGACTGCATCCGCTCAGGTTTTCGCGGTGCTCAGATTCCATCCCACCCTTTGCAGACTATGTCCGAGGATCTGATGGCAGCTCTGAACAGGGCCCTCGAGATCGAGGGGGAAGTGACCTCCGATATGGACATGTCGAACAGCGAGGATTCGTAGGATATTACTTGATCAACGGGCTAAGTAAATGGAGGTGTTGTACATGATTTCTGCTCGCTACTTTGCATTGTAAATGCGCGCTGACCCGAGCCATGCCAACACGCACGATCTGCGCATTTGGTTATTTGCTTGTGTGTATTTTGCGAACACGTGTTTTACTGGCGAGCATGTGTCTAGTGCCTCGCACACACCTACTCGAGTTGAAATTTTCGCGCACTGTCGTTTGAAGTTGTAGTTGAGGCGCCAACGAACCGTGTCGTGGCGGCACCTTGCCATCTCCGACTTCTCGTCGCAATCACCTCCACTGGGGCAACGTGCACATCTATCATAGTGCTCGGCGCACCGCAGCAGGTTTGGTCGACGCGCACAGGTGCCAGCGCCTCACTTTGTAACTAAACTAGCCGGCGGCCAAGATGTGCTGCGACGACGGAACTACGCCTGACGACTGCACGATGTCTATGTTGCTTGACGCGGTTCCATGGAGAGCAGCAGCGACGCGTGTGCACGTTGCTGCTAAGCTGTGTGCGTCACGCGATACAGTACTGGAGATGTGAGATGGGTGTAGCCGTTGAGCTCTGTCAAAAAGCTAAGAGTAACAAATCGACAAATCGTAAACCATCTGTTTTCCGTACATCCGACAGCGGATATCACAAGAGTTATACGGTATGCATATCTACTGGGCTGTTGACCGGGTCTTCGCCCCAGAGATCCACTAGTTTCGGATCCTCTCTCGCCCTCGCTCGCTCGCCCCCTCTCTGTGTCCATCTGTCTGTACGTTTTAGTGTATTCACTACTGTTATAATCTCTCTCGTTGCTGTTCTCTCTCATAGTCTTGCTTACCCGTGTCCTCCTTCTCGCTCTCATCGTGGTGCACTTCCAGTCTTCTTATTCACAGTTTCTTTATCTCTCGGTTCTATTCTCCTCAGTATCTCTCTCACACACATCATCTCTGCTCGAGTCGTTCTCCGATTTCATTGCTCTCACTAAGCCTTGGTTCCAGTTGCTCTCTTGCTCCCTCCCCTCTTGATACTAAAGTGGAGATTTCCCTTCAAATGGGATGAAGAGCAGCAAACATAATGTAGATTTGCGTTCTGAATCCAAATGTTTACGATTTTCCAATGTATGTATGCTGCAGTCCCGAACAAACTGTTGAAAATTGCAAAAATGGAGCGTTACAGTCCCTTGTAGGGACGGAAACCGGGCACTCTCACATTATGTGTAAATATGTAGCTCTAAATTGAAGTCTGTTTTTATGTTATTTATTAAGTACCCATTTTATGTTATAAAATCAATTAAAAGAAACGACATTCACTCATGTGCAATATCGTTGTTGTGCGCCAGGACTTTGACCATTTGACAACCATGTACTCCTCTGTGCCTCGAATCAATCAGCATTTGGTTTTTATGTGGTTCACATACTGAAAAATTGAGCGATGATTGGCTATAAATAAATGCGACGAGTTCAAGCTAAAAGAACACGCATCTACCATTAATTTTCTCCAGCAACAGCACAAGATGCCGCGCACATTAGGGAGCACCGACATCAACGATGCGGATAGAGAACATATCGTCATGTACCTTGCCGCGTGGACATGCCCAGACTGTAGCCTTGCTTGTGGTGCGCTTGTGTTTGTTGCTGGTCACTTCCAGCGCCACGGCGACACGATCAAGAAGGTGTGGACGACACGCAACAAGGACTGGGCCAGCACGCACTCCAACTGCAGCCGGTCTCCAGCGATCGATGCGGGGGAGCTCAAGTGAGCGATCGAGGCTGTGTCAGCTCAGCGACCTACCACCATTCGAACCACAACTGTGGCTATCGGTATCGCGCACTCGACGTTGCAGCGGTACATCGGGCGTGGGAAGTCCCTCCAAGCTGTTATCTCAAGCGTGAAGCCCGCGCTAAAGACAGCTCTCCGTCTGGAGAGGCTGAACATAGCGCTTGCCTTCATCAGAGAATCAGAAGGTGTGTATGTGTGTCAATGCGGCGATGCGTTGTGGCGGTGTGCGTGACTAATACGAAACCAGTTCTGTGTGACCTCCACTTCAGGCCGATGCGCGACGTGGTTCGACTCGATGAGAAGTGGGTTTTCGTACACAGCGTGGCCAATCGCTGCATCGTGTTTGAAGACGAACGACCGCCTCATGTCCAGCGCCACAACAAGAAGTCCATCACCAAGGTCATGTTCCTTGCGGCGGTTGCCCGTCCCGCGTTCGATTACGAGAAGGGGAAAGGCTTTGACGGCAAACCCAGAATCATTTCTATTGTCCAAGAGCGCGATGCGCAACAGGCGACAGCAAATCAACAGCGCAGGGACAAGATCGTCACGCCTCTGGCAGTTACGCGTTCAGTGTATCGCGACCTGCATTTGGAGAAGGTCATCCCTGCAATCAAGGCAAAGATGCCTGGTGAGTGCTGCCTGTTTGCACAAGGAGGTGGCGTTGCGACTCACTTAGTGATATTGTTGCTACAGATGCTAGAGGACGGACCATTTGGCTTCAGCGGGACAACGCCTCCCCGCACGCTCACGCAGAGAGCGTTGTCACGACCGCGCGCGGACTATCACTGCAGGCCTTGCGCCAACCACCAAGATCTCAGGACTTGAACGTCCTCGACCTCAGCTTCTTTTAACGCCATCCAGAGTGTCCAGCACCAGAAGCAGGCGTACAGTGTGTCCCAGCTGATCGATGCAGATCACGAAGTCTTCGACGAGATGCCAGTACGAACGTTAGATAAGTGCTTCTTGACCCTGCAAGCGGTCATGGAGCAGGTCGTGCTTTGTTGAGGTGGGAACAAGTACGACCTCCCACGAGGGCGAAGCATTCACTTCCCTGACGGTGTCCTGCCGTCTGCGTTGAAGCGCGCTGATAGTGCTTAATCCACTGCTAGGGGTGCCTTAAATGCAGAAAATTAAATTTATAATTTACAATTCGGGTGATAAAAATCCATTTAATTTGTTGTATCATTTTAATTGGCCAAAAATACAATCTCGTTTCCAGGTCAACTGAATAACCTCACTGTCTTTTGATGCATGTATCTTCACAATGAAGTTGACGTTCGATGTAAACACACTTTAGAAAAATAGACGAGATTTTCTTCTATCGAAACCTTCAAGTCTTGCTTAATATCGCCTCTTTTTGTACAGCTGACAGGTTGTTGAAGAGATTCATCGTTTTTGCGCGCAAAACTCAGCTCTTTACTCCTTGGAAAACGGGCCTTTACAGAAGCAAAAAATATGGGCATTTGGACGAACCAGAGAAGTCCACACTCGCGAAGACCGCATAACATGAACGATAACAACGCTTGAGAACGAGGCGACAAGAGAAATCCTTAAAATTTCATGGAACAGAGTAGTACTAAGCACACAAGCTAATTTCGTTCAACGGTCAGTCGCTGCGCCGCCGCGAGTTAATGATCCTCAATATGCGCCTGTGTACAGATCTTGACTCGCTCGCCAGGGATAAACAGCCGTGGAGGGTGAAATGTTCACACGTCGGTTTCATCAAAGCGTGGTCATTGCAACCTCGGCGACCATATAACTCCGTCGATTGAGTCAAAGCAACACGATGCTGCTGACACTACACCAACAGTCTAGCCCTCACCGGGTTCTCGCATACGCGCGATGGTAGTTGCTGACGCCGACTTAAACGAACGATTTGTAAAAGTCAGAGATGCTCGTCGGTGGAAGTGTTGGAGAGGGTTGACGTCGTGCGTCAAGCTTAAACTGCTCATACCCCTTGTATTTCGCCAGTTTTTCTTTTTCTATTATACTTTTACCGTCAGCTTGCGCAATTTTAAATGACGCTTACCCGTGGACAAAATTGTCTGTCATCATTATATTCTTTTTGTTTTGGTAGAATCCGTCTAAATCAAAAGATTTGCAGTGAACGATCGTTCTGACTCTCAAATGGCATGGATTTGCCGCCCGTGTACATCCAGAAAGTAATTGGGTGGTAATTGAAGAGCATGGTACAGCGTCGAGCATAAGTTAGCTGTTGTTTTTAGAATGGTCCAGCATCGAAATTTCCCGCCTCTTGTAAAAATGCTCTCTCGTATCAATTTGTGTGTGGCTCAATTTTATTTCAAAACGCTTAGTTTTACGGCTATTTGATTGACCAATCAATGCTAATATTTAGGTGATGTGTACCGCATTTGATCAAATGGTAGTTATTTGTGATGAGAGACATGTATGCATATTCTTGTTTTTATGATGGTTTTACCTTTTACATATTTGTATTTTGTTGGCAAGCAGTTTTCGCGGTTCAAATGTGGTAGATTTCGACAACAAGCTTGTCGTGGGCAAATACTTACAGCAATGCTCCGCACGTACAAATGGTAATGCTTACTATTATATTCAACACAAGCGTCCAAATTGGACAAACTCATTCAGATTTGTAATGTTATGCCTTGCAGCTGATCACTACCGAGTCTGTGTGCATCAACTGCACTAATATTATCGCCAAGCAAATGCGCCTCCTCGAGACGACGTTCAATGACGTTAATGGCGTCTCCTAGTATTAGATAGAGGGGGGGGGGCAAAGTAGGAGTGAAGCCAAGATACCACGGTATCAAGATAAATCCAATAGCTAGGCCCCATTAGGTGACTATTACGAGGAGGAATGAGTTCGTTGGGACCTCTGCGCAAGTAGTACGTGTCTTGCCACCGCCTCTAGTGGTGGCGTTTTATGAAGATTATTAGAGATCTGAGGTTGAATGCTTTACAAGTCGCTCTGCTATCATTCACTTGTCCATGTGTTGCTGTTGGTGTCACCCAGATTTAACTTGAGCATTAATTATTACAATGCTTTTAGTGGATCGGAAATATGTTGCGTTGAAACCAAACTGTGTCGGAGATGATAAACGGAACGCATTACATTTCCTTGTTTTAAGTAATCGCGAAAATGCAAATTGCGCTTTAAGTTTGGTGTATGTATTCTCAGATACTCTTTTTGAGTTTGTGTGTATAGCAAATCCTAATAATAAGGACAAGGACAGCTGGCGTTCACTTTGTCATCCACAAGCCACTAGCCGCCAACACACACACACCTGCCAGCTCGCTCATAAGCACGGTGGGTCTTGAAAGCTAATGTTGCTCACTCGTGTAAGACGGACTTTTGTGCTCATGCGTGCATTTCCTTCAGGAGCATGTTGAGTGTATAAAGAACCAGTCATGAGAGGCATAGGTTGGACAGCAGCTGAAATGAGCACGCTGGTGCTTACTGTCGAAATCATTCTTCACGTTGGAACTCAGCATTAGAACCGGTCGAACCCAGATATAGCCAACGCGCGCGTGGTGCTGAAATATCTCAACCCCAAATTCTTCGCGCTGAGGAACATACACAAAATATTGGCACACACAACGTGTCCGTGTGAGGTGGCCGAAGCCAAATTCGTTCCCTGGTTGATAGGTAAGTAGCAGAGCTAGAGGACAGGGACGACGATAACAACGACAGCAGCATGCCACGCGCTGAGCGCAACCTGCGTGCGCGAGAACATCTGGGACGGAGGTAGCCAACGTCAGCCCATTCGGTACGCAGTTCAAAAAGATAACTTTAGCAGCTTCAGCGCCCCGTCTAATCGAAGATTCTCCTTCGAGTGGTGCACCACATCGCATCCAAGGTCGGCAAGATCGTCGAGACGCGTCTCGGGGAGGCGTTAGGTCTTACGTTCGACGGGTGGACCTGTGACACCATCCACTTCTTCGCTATGTTCGCTGTCTACGTTAAGGACGGGGCTCTCCACCAGTCGCTTCTTGCTGCCTTCCCTGCAGAGCATGGGCAAACTGCAGACGCGCACGTCAAGATGATCGACAAACGTCCTCGCTGTCTACAACAAGCGCCGCGACATGTTGCTGTTCCTGGTTGGCGACAACTGCTCGACGAACCAAGCCATCGCGACTCGTCTTGGGGTGCCGCTTGTTGGCTGCGCCGGCCACCGGTTTACCATCGCCGTCGGTTGCGTCATCGCCAAGAACCAGGACATCGTTGATCAAGTTCAGCGTCTCACATTTAGCTTCGGCTCCCTAACAACACAGCCAAGCTTGGCCGCCACACGTACTTGAAGCCACTTCGAGCGAACGCGACGAGGTGGTCGTCAACGTTCACGATGCTGAAGC
>SMMQ01002128.1:62422-73380 GCA_008271595.1 [Pythium] brassicae (nom. inval.) | reverse complement strand
CCTCTCTCTCTCTCTCTCTCTCTCTCTCTCTCTCTCTCTCTCTCTCTCTCTCTCTCTTTCTCTCTCTCTCTCTCTCTCCCTCTCGGTCGGCTCGGCTCTCCTTGGCGCGACGCTGCTTCGACCTGCCTTGGGCTTTTATTGCGCTTTCCGGGTTTCTCTCCTGTTTTATGCAGTTTATTTCGAGTTGGTTATGTGGTGAGAAAGTGTGGACTTGTCATATACAACATCAAGTACAGGCTGTATATTAGAATAGATGTTATACGATTGTAAGCGTCATGTCCAATCGATGTCGCTCATACATCCGAGTCGGAACATCTCAGGAGCTCCACAACAGCGGGCCACACGAGCAAGTCGCACGCCTCAGCTCACGCCTTGACGGTATGGCAGGGCCATGCCTTTGAACGCATTGAAGAGGATCGGGGTCGAACTGGAGGAGTGCTGCACGATTTTGCCACTGATCGTCTCGAGTTGCTGGTAAACGGCTTCGTTTACCAGCGACTCAAGACGGATAAGACCCGACATTCGAGTACTGTATTTGCTCGCAGCACAACCGCGATCCCAGGAAGCTGCTCCAAGAGCGATGTTCCAGACCTCCTCCGCGCTTCGTTCACCACCGACTCGCACACCCACGACTCCAGCAAGCTGCCCCAACTCGGAGCCATCACCACGCGCGCACCGAGTCAGCAAAGCAAACAACTGCAGCAAGGTCACGTCCGACTCACGAGCGAGCGCTTCCAGACTGAAATGAGTGTCCCGAGTGACACCACAAGGGGTCTGGTGCGACTGACGCCACCACCCAAGCCGCGCACAAGCGAACACCTTAAACGCTTCTCCGTTAAATAACAAAGCTGCCACTGGAAACCTGGGACGGCTCACACCCGACGACGCCGACGACCGCGGGTGCTTCCGTCCCTCCTGGCGGACGTCGCCGTCAGCTACGGCCGATCATGTGCTGCTGGTTACCGTTGGGACGGTGGCGCTCTCTCGAACGCGCGCACTCCCCCGTCAGCCGCCCACACGCACACGCACACTGACTGGTACATGAAATCACCCGCTGCGCTGCTTCTCGTCGTCGACGGCCGCAGGGAAGAAGGGGCTCGGGGGCTGGCTTCTTCCGCCCATCACGTCTCTTCTTCCCCACAACTACTCGTGGGCATTCGCTCGCCGACGTTACTCGAGTGTCGTGCGCAGCTTGTTTCGGAACTCCTTCTTGAGCGCCGACAGCACGTGGATGTCGTCGTGCAGGTCCGCGATGAGGTGATCCGGCGCGTTCGGGTCCTTGCGCAGCGCCGCAAGCAGCACCTTCTTGTTGTGCAGGCTCTCAAAGATCGCCTCAAAGTTCTGCAGCAGCAGCCCAAAGTACTTTTGCTCCACGAGCACCTCGCGGAACGCCGACTCGGACGACGCGTTCGACGACTTCTTGCCCTCGCTGCTCTCCTCGCCCGTCGTCTCCGAGTTCTCTGTCGAGCCGCCGGTGCCGCCGCTACCGTCCTCGACGCCAGGCGACGCGCTGCTCGGCATCGCCAGGTACTCGCGCGCGCTGCTTCGGCGCGGCCCCGGGCCTGCGGAGCCGCCACCGCCCCCACTGTTGCCACCACCGCCGCCACCACCGCTCGACGACAGCGTCGCGTTGGACGTCGTATTGGTGTTGTTGGTGCTGTGGCTGCCGCCGGCGCCGCCATTCGCGCTCGGCGCCGCGCCATGCACGTACGTCCCGCCGGCCTGGTGCGGCAGCATCCCGCTCGGCGCCGGCACGATGCGCTTGAAGCGCTTGTGGCCGCTGCGCAGCGCCGCCACCGACGCGCCGGCGCTCGCGCTGTTGCCGCCGATGCCGCCGCCGCCGCCCACGAGCGGCACGCCGGCGCTGCTGTCGAGCCCGATCGACTCGGTCGCGTCGCTCGTCGCCTTCTCCTCAATGTACTCGTTCGACTTGATGAGGTGCAGCAGGTCCGGCCGCGCGTGCAGCCGCTGGTGCAGGTAGTACACGTCCGGCCGACCCTCGCAGAAGTTGATGTACTCCCGGTCGTCCGAGCCTGCGACGACACACACAGCGAGACAGAGAGGGACACACACATAGTCTGTTAGCGCTCTCGAGTCCGCCTCACACGCGCTCCAAAGCAGCTACAAGCAGGAAAATGGGGGTGGAGGGATAGAGAGAGAGACGGGGGGAGGGGGTTATGCTCACTCTTCATACCAGCAGCCGTGAATGCGAAGCACGCCTTCGTGTACGCGAACGTGAGGTCTTTCCAGATCTCCCAGAGCTGCATGCTGCTCCACTTGAAGTTGCGCGACGAGATCACGTGCGCCGCCGGCCGCCCGAGCATGTCGAACTGCGGGTACTGGCTCGCGCTCGCGCTCGGGCCGGCCGCCACGTAGCTCGCCACTGCCGCCGCCGGACTCACGCGCAGCGACGCAATGTACTTCTCGCGCACGTCGACCCAGAACTGCCAGCGCGAGAGCTCGACCGCGAGCCGGTCCACGAACGACGGCGAGAGCACCACGTCCACGAGCCGGATCACGTCCTCGGTCGTCACGTGGATCTCCTCGGGCGCGTCGTCGTCCTTCACCTCGTCGTCGCGCTCGTCGTCACGCTCGTCGTCGTCGTCGCGATCGTCGTCGTCGTCGTCCGGGTACATGGGCGCTGCGCGCGGGTACGACCGGCTGCTGCCGCTCGTGCTCGCCGACGACTTGCGGCCGCGGAGCAGCGCTGCGCCACCGCTCCGGGTGCTGCTGCTGCTGTACGCAGTCGCAGCCGCGGTCGACGACTGCGGCGACGACGACGACGACGTGTGCTGGTCGTACCTAGCCGAGCGTGCACTGTAACCATCGCTCAGACTGCGATTCTGCATCGAACTCCCACCACCACCACCGCCGCCGTTGCTGCTGCTGCTGGTGCGCGGGTGCGCCTGCGGATGCTGCTGCAGCTGCTGCTGCTGCTTGTGCTGGCTCAGCGCCGCCGACACCGCGGCGTTCGAGCCCGCAGTGCTGCTGCTGCCGCCGCCGAGCAGCTCCTTCTGCCGCTGGTTGCGGTAGTACCGGTACAGCGCCTCGACCATCACGTGCTTCTTGACGTTCTTGAGCCCGCGCAGCTTGAGGTGCGAGCACTTCTTGCGCAGCTGCTTGGACGTCCACGTCTCGTAGCGCAGCTCGTCGCGGTGGGCGCCACCAATACTGCCGCCGCCGCCGCCGCGGGATGAGCCGCCGCCGTCGCCAAAGTGCGTCGACGACGCGCCGCCGTCGTCCTCGTCGTCGTCGTCGTCGTCGTTTGCGTGGCGGAGCGCCGCGTGCTGTTGCTGCTGCTGCTGCTGTTGCTCGCGGCGCGCGTGGGCCGCCGCGATGAGGCCGACCGCCTGCGACGTGCGGTGCGCCTCGTAGCTGCTGCGCGGGTCGAACTGCCCGAGCCGCCGCTTCTGGCCGCGCGGACTACTGTCCGACTCCGCGGCGGCCGCGGGGGACGCCGCCTGCGGCTGCTGCTGTTGTTGCATGCGGTCGTAGCTGCGCTCGCTCAGCGCGTAGTACGCGCGCATGTTCATGGGCACCGCTGAGGCCCCCGCCGGCGCGAAGCTCGAGCCGCTGCCACTGCCCGATCGGTCGCTGCCGGCCCCATACATCTGCCGTTGCTGCTGCTGCTGCTGGGCCAAGGAGGGCGGGCCCCCCCCGCTCGCGGTGGTCACAGCGCCGGCCGACGCGGCCGACGTCCGACCGACGGACGTGGACGGGACGCCGACAACCGGGGTGGTCGGGTTGCTGCTGCCCGCTCCGCTGCTCGGCTGGCGGAGCACGGACGGCATGCGGCGCACGGGGCTGGCGCTACTGGCGGTGCTCGCGCTGCCGCTGCCACTACCACCACCGCCCCCGAGGTGCTGCTGCTGCGGCTGGTGGTGGAGGTGGTGGTGGTGGTGGCCGGCCGACGGCTGCGACTGGCTGCTGCTCGCGCCGCCGCTGCTGCTGTCCCCGGGGCTGCTGTTGGACGAGTTCGGGCCGCCCGTCTCGTTCGAGAGGCTGTTGGGGCTGCTGCTCGACTCGCCCATATCCTCGTCCGGCGGGGACTCGCTGCTGCTCGTGCCCGCTGGTCGGACGACCGCGTTCGACATCTGCGGCGGGGGTGGCAGTCCGGGCGTTGGGTTTAGTTGAGTGGCTTGCAAGGGCGGCGCCGGAGTGGGTGGACCAGGTGGTGGCCCCGCGCCACTGCCGTTGCTAGTGCCACCGGTGGGCAGCCGCCGCTGCTGCTGTTGCTGGTCGCGTTCAAAGCTGGTCATACACCGCGCTATAATACATACAGCACGTCCGACCTTGCAAATGAGTTCCAATGCGGCTCAAAAACAACGCGGACGAGGGAGGGAGGGGGGAAGAATTGCGTGTGCGGATAGACGCACCTCTGTCGACCTCGAGGTGTGCAGGTCGCGCTCTTGCGGATGCGCTAGTTCGCTGACTCAGAGGTCTGCGCTGCTCGGTTGCTTCGTGCTGATGCTGCTGGTCGTGCTCGCTCGCTTGCTCTGGTCAGCTTTGTGCGAGCGAAATCGGGTTGTGAAAGCAAAGGCGGACGGCCGCAGAGCATACAAAGTGCAATATCGGCATACAAATTCCGAGTTGAGGGATGGTCGGAGAGAGAAGGCGGACGACCACGAGGCGGTCGTGGTCGGCTCACTGGATATCGTCACTATTCGATATTGTGGTAAAAGCGACAGGAAGCCTCGGACTTAAGTGAAAATTGTGGTCGGCGTCCAATTCGAACACGAGCGAATTCCAGCCAAGGCACACAAGCATACTATGAAAGTTTGTATGCTCTTTTGCCACTCCACCACAACCCTGCCAGCCGACAAAAGGCAAAGAAGGTCAAATGCATTTCATGGCAGCTTCATCTTACATGACGTCGGTAACGCCAGACTTTATCAAGTGGTGAACATTTTGCTGGAATGTACATTTTGTTTTGTGAATTTTACATTTTTATACGAAAGAACATTTTTATGCTGAACGGTAAAAGTCGTGTAATAGGGTTGCTCAATTAGGATGTTGTCGAACTCCGTTGTAAGATTGACCTGATCGTGTTCTGAGCCGACAGTGTCTCGCGTCAACTCTGCGCGTGACAGCTACGATCTGCTCGCTGCGCCGCCACTTGGAAAGTAAGCCTCGGTGCTCTAACCGAGCCCCTCACTCTCTCTCCGCGCACTCGCTCCAGCACCCCAACTGTCTGGTACTCGCGACTCTACAGGGTTAACGACTTCGCCCTCATCGCTCAGGGCTTCCCCGAGCGTGCCCAACTCGTTCTCCAACGGCCACCGGCCTTTGGTCGCTCGCCTCGGTCTTGGTCGGGGCTTGCAGCAGCAGCTGGCCTAACACCCCTTCTCACCATCGTGTCGTCCCTAGGTCAACCAAGTTCGAAGCCGCCACATCACGGATACTCATGAGAGTTGACAACAGTCCACTCACCGCAGTCGATACATTCTACTCACTCGCTGGCACCCCACAACATTCACTGGCGTCTCGTCATTGATGACCCACTTCGCAACCGCTCGCTCGCGCAGCTGGGTCTGTTGTCACTGCTCTCACTCCTCTTCGTCTGCGCCTTCGCTTCTTACTAACACCGCTCGCTCCTCATGAGCTCACCGTCACCGCCTGGATTTTGAGTTCCTCGTTCTTGATCGGTTTGTGTTCGCCTTCGATATGACCAAGAAAACATCTCGCAGCCTCGCTTTATCGCTTCGCACGATTGCTTCTGCTAGAGCAGACAGCTTCTCGGTGCTCGCTTAGCGCTGCTTCTTTCATTGACAGAGCAGATACGCATTCGCATGTTCCTCCCACAACCCGCTGGCTGCCGCACGGCTTCTCGTCACGCACTCGTCACTTCTCACAACGCTGACACAGCCAACACACACATACGCTCACACACACAAACTCACACACTCACTCACTCGCCACACCAGATCCAACACATCAGGTGCCGCCACGACACACACCCGAACATCGATTTGCTCCGCGTCGCAGCACTCCCCCACGCTATTGGACTCCCGCACGCACAGCACAAACGCTTTGTCCCCGTATCCTGGGCAGGCGCCCTAAATACACGTTCCATCTTTTTCGCCGCGAACATCAAGACCGTTCGTGCCTGCTGGCGTCAGATACTCGGGTCGCCACGCGCCGCCCTCGCGCCAGACCATGCGACTTGCCGCCCCACTCTCCCAGATCGAGCGTCGTGTTGACATCAGAAGTCTCCGTGCCAGTTGGCCGTTTCCCCACTGAGCTCTCCTATCGCATCCATCATGGCCGTTCGCGAAACCCACAGCCACATGTACGCCGCCACTGATGTGTCATCCGACACAGGTTTGCACCATGTATCAAGCGCGCGTCTTAAACAGCTCGCTGATCTCAAGCGTCACGCCGTACCCGATCGCCTCGCCACAGGTGGGTTCTAACGTCATCTGTCGCGACTCGCCTCAGACCTCGCTGTCACGACACGCACTTGTATGCTCGCGTGTCAGGTCACAGCGCGTCGTCTCGCACACTGATGCGGAGCGCTACTGTCGCTGCCTTTACAGCGCGTCTGCTCTTCGACAGCAAACCCGTCGTCAAACGTACGCGCTCTACGATCCACATCTCCTCAAACACTTCCTCCAAGCGCCAGTGCGTCGCTTCGGCTAATGGCGCGTCTATGACTCTCACTTCGAACTCGAGCGCGTATCGACCTGCGAGGTTTCGCACCCGCAACCGAATGATCTCCATGAAGCGTTATTAACAACCGTGTGGAGGAACCGAACTTCCTCGCCGACACGGCACTGTTAACAAGGTTCGACTGACTTTCACTACTGTATTGACCGTACGAAATTGATATCCTGTTGTGAGATGCCCACTTCAATGGTTAATCGTGTGGTCTACACTTCCAGTTCCGCATGCTATATATGACCATACATTGAAGTTGCGAGACGGCATCAAAAGACATCAAGATGGAAATCCCGCTTGACATCCGTAGTCTCCATTGGCGCGCGACGCTGGCGCAGTACGACCTATTTGAGAGCTTCGAGACCAGCACAGATTTTCTCCAAGACTTCGCGTTCAACCAGCACAAGTCTGTAATGCTGGGTGTGTACGTCACCAAGCTGCGACTAGTTCATGGTGATGGCGCGCAAGCAAGAGAATCTCGTTCGTGAGAGCAAGCTTAGCTGAATTCCTCCCGGCTCGTGGTATGTGTCGAAGCTCCACCTGACGTGCGCAGAGCTGTGTCATGTGATTTGCGACTGTAAAACACGCCAGACGATGAAGCTCAGACGCTTCAAATGTGCCGTTTTTGACCAGCACAACAGCGCGAGAGCTCGAGCTACGCACTTCATCGCTGTCGTCAATAGTGTCGACGTCGAATCCAAGCCGGCGTCCGTCTACAGTGCTATTATTGCAGGAAAGGCGGTAGCAAGATAGACCGAGCGAGACAGCCAAGATTACAATAAGCTATCATGACTCCTCGCCAGCTTCGCCCGGCAGAATCCCAGTTGGCGAGTTAGCCTGCTGGTCGATTGCCATGGGCGGTTGCTTCGCACGGCCATCGTATTTGGCGCTTTCGTGGAGCGCCAGATCAGCTTCGTCTCTGTATTCGAAGTGGACGCGTCTCACACGAAGCATTCTGGCTACAACGTTGTGTGCTTTACTCTTTTCGGCAAGGACGGTGACAAGAAAAAGATCCTAGTCGTCATGGCTATTGCACCAAAGGATCGTCGTCGTCATGGGCGATGTTCTTTCGAAGTTGCATTAAAGCAGGGGCCAACATGCCTGATAGTGCCATCATCAGCGATCGTCGTCACGAACTAGAAGCAACGCGCTGTCTCGCAATCTGGTGTCAATATCAACCTGAAGCTTTGTTCCTGGTCGCACTCACCGTCGCTGACCAATTCAAGTCGGCCGATCCGAACATCAGCCACTCCTCTGCTTTCGTTAGTCGACTCCAGGCAAGCCTGTCGCAGTTCAAATACGAACCTGTCTTGCAGGATATCGCTGGAGTCTTCCCTGCGCCTTTGCGCCACGGGGCGGGTCGACAAGAGTCGATGGCATCTTACCTGCAAAAGATCCATCAAAATTTGAGGACGGTGTTCGGCAACTCCGATAAGACCGATGCTGAGGTCACCTATATCAACTCCAACTGGAGTTCTCAAGACGCGTATGGATCGCCGCAGCCGATGTTCGATTGCCGCGCAACAAGCGGGATCAAAAAAGAAAAGAACGCTTACCTTTGGCGTCATATCCGAAATCTGGGACCACCTGAAGCGGTCCTAACATTAGGTGAGCGCGTCGCGCTGGTCACTTCGACGCAGCGATCGCATTACAGCTCCTCTAATGCAATCTGGATGTACAGTCACATTTGTCCGGTTGCATGATTTGCGGAGGAGATATAGCGATCGCACCAGCTAATGGTCGTGCAGCTCTCCGCTTCGACCGACTGGGCTCAAGACAGGTTAACTGGAGCCGTACGCAGCGAGAGGTCTCTGCTTCCTGGACATTCAGCGTACTAGGCTGATATTCACACGCTGATTTGCCAGCGTTGTCGCGTTTGCAAGCAGAGCAATCTTCCGTGTTGCCATATTCTTGGCGTACGTGTTCACATCTGACTGAAGGAGATAGAAACTGGCGCTCGTTCCATACCTCTAAAATACATCGAGTTCTTCCATCCGGCCTTTCGAGTAGGCATCCAAGCAGACACGTGCTGGGCATTCTCAATCACAAATCCGCTCTGGAGCGACATCTCCTTCGGTCGGTCGGTAGCGCCACCTCCATCGTTCGCCCAGCCCAATGGTTATTGAAGCAACACGACAGAAGACAGGCCGACGAATCCACGAAAAGCGCGTTCAGAGTCGAGCGGAGCGCGAGATCGGCTCTTTTGCCGTATCGATTAGTTCGATTCGTAGCAGTGGCGGGATGGTCGACGCCTCGGTGCTGCGCGATGTGTTTGCCGATATTCCAGTTCCCGAGACAAAGACGCATGCCAAGTACCTGTGCAGCCGATGCGGTACTGTAGGGCAAAACGCAGCAACTCTTAGGAGCGGCGTTGGTGCGACTGACAGAGATCACGCGCCAAGCGAGTACGTCATAGGAGATTGTCTGTTCGAGAAGTGCGGAGTGCAGCCAATTGATCATAGAGCTCTCATGCACAACAAATGGATCAATCGCTGTGGTTGTTGTTAGACCCCTGTTCTAGTACAAATGAAGTATTTCAAGGAGGCGCCTGATCCGGATAAGCAGTATTGTGGCCAGGTCAGGACCGATCATGAACGTTGTTCCATGCGGTTGTCTGGTTACGCGCACAATTGATGGTAGGATCAGCGCAGAATGCTGAGGTACAAGGCTGTCTGCAGCACATCTCACATAATCGTGCTCAATTACCGGGCGTGAGCCCTTCGTGGGTTCAGTATAATACTAGTACTTGGGGGTTTGGTACTAATTTGCAACACCTGACCACACATCGCGAATCCCAAGCGAAGCAACGCGAGAAAATAGTTACGCCGTTGAACTCACCAAGGCAACAGACTCGCAACGGTCGGTATTTGCGCCTGCTGTGCTTCGTCACTCGCTCGTGAGCACACACACACAGTTCTGGAGTTGTACTTCGTGAAGTTCTTCGATCGCGACGGCATCCAACGGCTGTCAATCATAAAAGCACTTCCTGTTGAGTTGACACTTTGCGGATTGATAATACACTCGTAGTTCTCATTTGTGACCACCAAGCATATTTAACAATGCCGGGCCTTCACCCCAGAGAAGTTCTGGAACAGGGCTTACGTGTGCCAGCTCAGAAAGTCTCCAACCCAAGATGGACGTTTGAGCCTCGCTCTGAGTTTCTTTCAAATTGAAACATGGTCTAATATGATAATCTCCTTGATAAAAATGTGCCGGATTGTCAAGTTTAGAGTAACTTACTTACATTATTTTGGCGGGAGTATCGCATTGTACTAGTACAGTATTTACAAACAATATAATTTTTGGCAGTCCAGCTAAAGCCCGACATCCTCCAGCAAGTCGACCAAGACCTCCTCGATCAGGTGTTTTTGTAGGGTCGCCAGCGTGTTCTCGTCCCATCCAGCAAAGCCGTTCATCATCAAGATCGCGCTGGGCACGCGTTTGAGAATCTCCCCGGACGACAAGTAGGAATCCATCACACTCGCCTTCTCGTTCGACCACTGCAGCGCCATCTCCGGCATCTGCAAAAAAGATGCAGTGCCGCCTCCTCCACCGCCACTAGACTGCCCACAAAGCCCTCTGGGTTCAACGCCTGGTGCATCGAGGATGCCATTGTTTTCCTCTGTCGTCCGCACGATCGATTAGACCAGCGCGCTGTACGCGCGCTGGTCGTCTGTCCTGTACTATAATGCCTCCAGCTCACGCTTGTTCTAACCCACCGACTGCCGCGGCGCCTGTGCGCGCGCCGCGACCGACCGTGCAGCTGGAAACAGCCTGTGACACTTTCGGGCGACACGTCACGCCACGCGCTTGATCAAGCGCGGCGCCGTCAGCAGCGAGACTTGGACTACGGCGATGACTTTGCGCGACTGCCGAAATTCTTCGTACACCCACCGCTGCATTTGCTCCATCTGCTCCAGCGCGTACAAGGCGCGGTACTTTAGTCGAAGCGCGCGCATAACATCGGCGCCAGCGGCTCTAACTTAGCTGTTGAGTACGCAGTGAGTCCGCGCTCCTGATGCTGGTTATGATTATGCCACGGTTTGACTGGCACCTTCGGCGTCGATGCTGCTGTTGTTATGGGGCTCAGACCAGTCCTGCTCACGCAAAGCGAAGAGTTGGACGGCACTGACCCCGTTGGCTTGAGGAAGCGTTCTTGAAGCAAAGGGTCTCACTTGAGAGCGAGCCGATTGCTGGGCCTGTAGAGTCTTGAGCCGAGAGGCTTGGAGAGGGGAGCGGAGGCGACTTGAGTGATGGAAGGCAAATTTGCAACTGAATAAAAATGCAGCCCTGGTTCCAGC
>SMMQ01002128.1:43339-58664 GCA_008271595.1 [Pythium] brassicae (nom. inval.) | reverse complement strand
TGGGGCAAGTTAGCGTGACGTACAAGTCCTTCGAAGAAGTGCTCGACAGACAAGCCGTGTCGATACACGGCGCCATGGTCGAGATCGCCGGGATGGAGATGCAGCTCGCAACACTCGGCGACAATCTGCGCGAGCTGACGGGTCACGTTCAAGCTTGCATCGCCGGCCAGCAGAAACTCGCTGCGTCTGTGCAGACCCTGCTGCAAGTTGCGATTCAAAACCAACAACATCCAAGGCTCTCCCTCCCTCTTCTTTTCATACAAATACCCAGTCATATGAAGAAGGTTATAACGAGAATGTCACTAGTCTCTCCAATTTTATTGAAAGGTGAGATGGTCAGCTGACGATGTCCGAGTCGGACGGTCGGACAGTCCGACCGTATGTTTCTTATGCGTGCAAATTGACAGTACAGCACTACTGTCACTCAAGCGAATGTCGAGTGAACACGTGTGCGTGCTGAGACGGATGCTTGCTGACGCCATGATACTACAGCAAGCGAGCCGCAGTCGGGGCATCAATACCGCGTTTGACAGCATGCCATGCGCTGAAAGCGTCAAGCGGTGAGTACGTTTCGAGTGAGCTCGCACATCCAAGTCAGCGCGGAATGCTGTCGTACATGCTAGACACACAGTACGCACGAACGTCGCACTCTGTGCGGAGGCACCACCTCCGCGTGTCTTCGCATTCCTGTAGCTCACTTCAAAGAGGATGTCTGTGAACTGAAACGGTGCGTGTTTGTCGGTGTTCTGGAGCTTGTAGGAGCAGAAAAGCAAATCGGCATGCTATATATCGCACACTCATGTGGATCGGGACGTGGCGGGACTGGTGCTCGCGGGCTTCTGTAGCTGCTACAGCTCTGGCAGGACCAGGGGCATCCGAGGTTCTTCAGTGATGACGACGCTATCGGCGGCACGGGCGTGATCGTGCGACTGAACTTCGCGCTGAATGGACGATTTCGTATGTCTACCCACGATGTCCATCGAGTCAACGAAGCTGGCAACAGCATCAGGAACGCCATTGTCCATCCAATTCCTAGTCAACGGATGAGCATGACGACGACCCCAAGTGTTGCTATGACCGCACACGTCCTCAGAATGAGTCCCCCTGCGCTTGATACAGCGCAAGAAGTGAACGACTCCGAACTCTTTCCCCATTGACCGAGTGTTCCTTGAGAGAGAGACTCGCAGCAGCGTTGGGAGTGGGGGGGTTCAAACAGCAAAACAAACCGCGCCGCCTTCGACGCGAGACCTTGCGTTGAGATACACGTGTTCAAGTATCGAGGACGCATAGGAGGAACTTTGTTAGTAAGTATGGCGCCGACCCGACTCGTGGTCGAGTCGGCTCCATGCGTGTGTCGCTCTCGTCTCTTGTCGCTCCTAGTTGCACTCAGCGGAAGCACTGACGTATCGCCTCATCAGAATAGTGAGTACTGAAGCTCAAGCTCCAGGTACAGTAGACGCCCCGGAGCACGTGGCACCTGCTGGTGCATCGACACTTCTTAAGCTGAATGCGGCAAAAAGCACAACGACTTCGAACGTCCGATCCGGCCCCAGGAAGCCTCATAGGCCGGGAACGCTGTGCACCGACGACTTCACACGGACGCAGAGCACGGATGCAATGAATGGGCACCACAACTCGTCGCGAAGCTGACGGCATCTTGGTTTTCTTTCGCTGTTGTTTTTAGTGTTTAGTGGGGATACCGGTATTGCAGGCACTTTCATTCTCGGGTCAAAGTCCGCACGCGCTCCGACGCACCGACGGCGTCGATCGCCTTCCCCGCCAGCGTCACTCATGTACACCCCGCAGCAGCCCCCGCAGCAGTCGCTCTCGGCGCTCTACCCGCAGGCGCGCAAGCTCCAGTTCGAGCTCAAGATGCAGATGAGCTACTTGGACTCAGGGCAGCTCGGCGGCAAGTCCGGCGCCGAGCTGCAAACCGAGGCGCGCGAGAACCTGCACCAGCTGCAGCAGCTGCTCTGGCAGCTCGACTCGCTCGCGCAGGTGCACCCGAGCCCCGCAGAGCGCGAGAACTGGGCCAAGTGCGCGTTGCGCGTTGCCAGGTGTGCGGTGGGCACACCACACAGTACGTGGGAGCCTGACAACCACTGCTCCTTGTCTGTGGGTGTGTGGGTGTGTGTCTATGCGTAGGAAGCTGCAGCAGCTGCGCAGCGAGACGCAGTCGCTCGGCACCACGCTGGAGCAGCACTTGTACCGCGCGAGTCGGCGGGAGGTGGAGGCCCGCGAGCGCGAGTCGCTGCTCAGTCGCCGGAACGCGGTGCGTTGCTCACGAGGTCCAAGATGGCGACGAAGGACGTGGGTGGGGCTCACCATACAATCTGTGCCGGTCTGTGGGACACTGGGTGGAACACTGGGTGGGGTGGCTCTGCTAGGGCTTCGACAGCACGAACAGCGCGATGTACGCGGCGCAGGAGTCGGCGTCGCTGCAGCACTCGTCGCAGATGGTGGCGGACCTCACGATGCTCTCGCAGTCGATCCTCGGCGACCTCGGCGACCAGCGCAGCCGCATGAAGGTGCAGTGCAGTGCGTGTCGCAGCAAATTAGTCTCTACGGTTGCGCTGACGCTGTCGGTGCTGCTGCTGCTGGACACTGCAGAGCGTACGCACCAAAGTGCTGGACATTGCGAACCGCCTGGGCCTCTCGAGCTCGCTGCTGCGCGTCATCGAGCGCCGCGACACGGTGGACTTCTGGATCGTCGTCGCGGGCATGGTCGCCACGCTGCTCTTCCTCTACGCCTGCTACGCGTACGCGACGGCCCAGCGCTCGTAGAGAAAAGAGAGGGGCGAAGCGGGCGGGATGGGGCGACGTCGTGCGCTGTCTCGCTCATACACGTTCCATGTTACTACGCCCCGTTCATGTCGCCACCAGCCATTGTCGACGATCGCTCTCCTTGTCTCTCTCTGTCTCTCTTCACGAAGTCTTGACGAATGGGTGCGCCAGCGCGTCCCGCACGGAGATCCGCTTCGCCGGGTCGAGCACGAACATCCGCTCGAGGAGGTTGCGCAGCTCGAGCACGAGCTTCCGGTCGTCCGTGCTGCTCTTGGCCGCCGCGAGGCTGCTGCCGAGGTCGTTCTTGGCCTTGACAGTGTCCAGGAGGCGGAGAACGGGCTTCCCTGTTGCGCCGACAGTGTCGACAGCCAACCAACCAACCAAACCAAGACACCTGCTGTCAGTAGAGAATGCCGCTGCACAGACAGACACGAGCACAACGCACCGGTGACGCGGTCGGCCTCGCGGCTGCAGAACTTGAGGTCCTCTGTGAAGTGGGGCTCCATCTCGAACTGCTCGATGTACGCCTGCCGGTGCTTGCGGATCATCTTGTTCGGCACCTTGCCCTTGAGCTCCATGAAGAGCTTGAGCATCTCGTTGTTTGTCGCGCCTGGGAACATCACTCGGCCCGTGAACATCTCAAATAGACAGCAGCCGACCGACCACACGTCGACCGACCGGTCGTACGCGAGGCCCAGCACGATCTCCGGCGCGCGGTAGAAGCGGCTCACGAGGTACGGCGTCGGGTCCTGCTTGCCGTCGTCCGCTTTGAATGCCGACCCAAAGTCGCACAGCTTGATCGTCGTCTGCTTGTCGTCCAGCAGGATATTGTCCGGCTTGATGTCTGTTGCAGCGGCGTCAGAGACGCACATTAGTGAGTCACAGCCGACACCCGCTGACACCGAACGACATCAAACGACACCAAACGACACCAAACGACACCACACGACACCCTAACGCAACGCACCCGCATGCACGACCGCGCAGGCTTCGAGGTGGCTGAGCGCGATCAGGAGGTGCTTGCTGAAGACGCGCACGGCCTGGATCGAGATGCCGCCCTTGCCGCCAAACTTCTTCATCGCCTCGCGCACGTTCATCTGCATCGACTCGAACACGAGCGCGACGTGGCCGCGGTGCTCGAACGTGTCGAGCAGGCGCACGCAGTGCTTCTTGTCGCGCGGGTCGCGCGCCGAGAGCTCCTTGAGCAGCCGGATCTCCATCTGCGCGGCGTCGCGCATCACCTCGTTGTTGCGGATGAGCTTGACCGCGACCGCGTCCGGCGGCGCAGCGGCGGTAGCGGCGGCGGCGCCCGACGCGGTCGCCCGCGCGCAGCGCAGCACGGTCGAGAACACGCCCTTGCCGACCACGCCGAGCACGCGGTACGAGCCGTGGAGCACCTCGCCGACCGTTGTCGTGTAGTACCCCTCGGCGTCGTCGCAGTTCGCCTGCATGCTGGCTTCGGTCACCGCGAGCGCCGAGGCACCGAGGCTCGACGGCATCGCGGCGTCGTCGTCGTCGTCGCCCAGCTCCGCCACCGAGAACATGTCGAACTCGTCCACGGCTTCAGCGGGGCCCGACGACGCGGACAGCGTCTCCGCCTCTGTAGTCTTGTTGCTTGTGGCGTCGCACGCGTCTGTCGCGACCGTGGCGCCCGGCTCGGCATTGACGTCGGTCGTCCTAGCGGCCTTGTCGAACGCGGGTGCTTCGCTTTTGATCTCGGCGATCGTGCTCCGCGCCTCTGCGAGCGCCTTGAGGATGTCCAGCTTGATGGCGCTCACGTCCACCGCCGGCGCAGCTGCGACTGCGCGCGCGTCGTCGTCGTCGTCTCTTGGCAGCAGCGACGCCTTCGCTTCGGCGATCAGCTTCCTCGCCGACGTCGCGACCGCGAGCGGATCCACCGCCGCCTTCGCGCTGCTCGCTGGCGTTGCGCCTGCGTTGCTCTCCTTGCTGCTGATACTATTGCTGCTGTTGCTGTTCTCTGCGTCTACACCAGGCGCGGTTGCCGCCTCGGCCGTCTCGCTGCTGCTGCTCGCGTCGGCCGGCTGCTCGACGCCCGCGGCAGGCTGCTCGACGCCCGCGGCAGGCGGCGCTTCCTCCTCCTGCGCGCCGTCGTCGCGTGTCGCGACGGCCTCCTGCGGCTCCAGCGGCGCGTCTTTCGCGCGCTTCCGCTCGCCCCCACGCTCGCTTCCGTCCCGCGAGCGCTTGCGGCTGTGGCGCTCACTGCGGGGGCGGTGCCGGTGGCGGCGGCTGTGGCGCTCGCGCGAGGCCGAGCGCGAGAGCGAGCGCGAGCGCGAGCGCCGACTGCGCCGCGAGTGGCGGTCGCGACTGCGGCTGCGACTACGGCGCGAGGAGGACGCGTGGTGGTGGTGGTGGCGGCGGCTGTGGCGGCGGCTGTGGTGGCGCTCCCGTGACGCTGAGCGCGAGCGCGTGCCGGTCCCCATGACTGTGTGCGATATAACCGGTTTTTCTGGGGGGGGGAAATCGAGAAAAAAAGTAAAATGCGACAGGAATTTTCTCGAAGAAGCATACTGAAACGCTGTGAAAAGCAGGAATTGAACAAACCAGCTTCCGAGATCATCAAGAGCTCTCTTTCTCTCTTGTGTCGTGTCGTGTCGTCCTGGATGTCGTCCTCAGCGACACACAACGTCACGCATCTTCAACTCACACTCACTCTCGCGGCCTCTCCGTGGTCTATGCACACGTAGCGCTGATCTCTCTCTCTCTCTCTCTCTCTCTCTCTGGGCGGCGTCTACGTCCCCCCGCGCGTCGACGACATGTGCGTGAGGTTGCTGCGTGTCGACGAGCCGACGAGCATCTGGCTAAAGTGCAGCAGCCGCGGCTCCGGGTTGCGCTGCGCCTGCTCCAGGTCTTCCGCGTCGTCCGACGTGCTCGTCGCGTGCGACGACGACGCGTCGAGACGCGCCGCAGCCGTCGCGCCACCGGTCCCCGCCGCCACCGAGCCGCCGCGACCCGCGCGGCCGTTCGACGCGATGAGCTCGTCGATGTCGACCTCATCGGCGCCGTACGGCGGCGGCTCCGGCGGCGCGAACTCGAGGCTCGTGCTCGCGAGCACGTTTTTCGACGCCGCAAAGCCCGACGGCGGCAGCGACAGCGTCCCCCGCGTGGTAGCGTGTGCCGGCGACAGCGAGCTGAACCCGTCGACGCTCGGGTACGTCGGGCGGCGCGCGAGCGCCGCGACGTAGTCCTTGGGCAGCGCGATGACCTCGCGCAGCTTGGCCTCGAAGCGCTGCTGGTAGCGCTCCGGCTCGATCGCCGACAGCCCGTCCGGGTCGCGCCGCTGCACGTGCACCTTCCAGAAGCGCTCAAGCCGCTTCTGCAGCGTCCACGTCTGCAGGATGTCGATCACGCCCACGTAGTAGTAGCCCGGCCCGAAGATGCGCTTGCTGCGCCGCAGTGTCTTGTGTGCGCGAGGCGCCGCTGTCGGATCGCTGCGGCCACGCGCGTCGCGCGCCAGCGCCTGCGGCCCCGCGGCCGCGGCGTTGTCGGCACTGCCGCCGACAGGGTTGCCGACAGGGTTGGGGTCGTCGCCCGAAGACGACGCTGTGCTCATGAAGCTCTCGTTCGTCGCGTCGTCCGCCGCGCCGACGCTCGTGACCGTGTTCCTGCGCGACGTGGCCGTGTGCTGGTCGACCATGAACTCCGTGTCCCCGACGCCGAGCAGCAGGCTGTAGTCCATGATGCCGTGGCGGCACAGGAAGAGCGAGTCCTCGCGCAGCTGCTCGTAGAGCTCGCGCCCGGCCTCGCGCCCGATGCGCATGCGCGTGCGCAGGTCGTTGTCCTTGAGCACGACGTTCGGCTCGTGCGGCCCGACCACGTTCGGGCACTGCTGCCCGTTGCGCGCCGAGCCGTACTTGAACTGCATCGAGCAGTGGCGGCACTTGACCTTCGCGCCGCGCCGCGGGCGCTTGTAGCTCCGGCTCACCCACGAGCCCTTGATGTCGAAGATGTGGTGCACCGGCAGGCCCTGCGCCGCGACGTCGAGCAGGTTCTCCATCACGACAAAGTAAAACTTCTTCTCGTACAGCGTGATCTTGAAGCACCCAAAGAACTTGGTCACGAGCGACGTCGGGTGCGCGATCAGGTACTCGACGTAGTCCTCCGCGATCTCGCACAGGAAGCGGCACTCGGACTCGGCCATGCTCTTGACGAGGAACTTGCGATCGCCGCTGAAGAACAAGAACGCGCCGCTCGCGCCCTCGCTGATCTTGGGCTTCGTGCTCGTCGCGAACGACGCGACAAAGTCCCGCGCCGATACGCCGTACGCCGACCGGAGCTCCGCGAACACGTCCGGCATGTACGGCGTGAACCGGATGTGGTTGTACGACGACGACGCCGACGCCGACGCTGTCTTGCGCGGCGCCGGCGATACGGGTGCGGCCGCTGGGTGCTTGGCCTTGCCCGCGGGGTTCGGTGCCGCCGCCGCCGTCGAAGCAGCGCCTCCAGTCCCCGCTGGCGCCGCCTGGCGCGGGATGTCGAACGTATCACCCTTGTTCATCTTGCGCTTCTTCTTGTCCTTCTCGCTGCCGACCGCGCTGCTGCTCGACGGACTCGATTGGAGCGACGACCGGGCGTGCTCTGACTGCGCCATCGGGCCGAACAACGACGTGGACGACGACGCGCCGCCCGCCGCGACGGCCTCCGGGCTGCTGGCAGCACCCGGCGCCCCCGTCGGCGAGCGGTCGCGCGCAAAGATGAGCTCGTCGTCCGCCATCTGGATCGCGCGCGTCATGCCCTCGATCGTAAAGTAGATGAGCTCCTGCTGCAGCGCCGTGTTGAGCTGCGCGCTGAACTTCTTGTCGGCCGAGTCGGTCGAGAAGCGCAGCCAGTTGGCCGTGAGCTCGGATGGCCGGTTGAGCATGAACCAGACAAAGTAGTCGACCGCGCCGCGGCCCGCGAGCGAGTACGTGAACGCGCGGAAGACCGCGCTCGGCGTCATCGTCCCGTCCGGCTCGTAGCGCGTGCGCGAGTGGAACGACACGGCGTACCACGTGAAGACGATTGTCCAGTACCCGGTGAAGCTCATGATCGAGATCGTGCCGTTGCGCAGCATGTCGCGGCGCGTCTGGAGCGTGTCGCGCAGCCCCGAGCGCAGGCGCTTGGCGCAGAAGATGAGCACCGAGATGCCCGAGATGTAGAACAGGATCATCCAGTCGTAGAACAGCGTCCAGCTCGCAATGTTAAGCCGGAAGAAGTTGCTCTCGCGGCGCCTGCCGCGGTGCGTCCAGCAGTAGCCGCCATCCGAGAAGCCGTGCGCGCCGCTGATGAGCGCGGTGAGGACGCCAAAGAGCGCCGCGTTCGCGTAGATTGCGATTGTGTACTTGCGCCGGTCCGCCTCGACGCTCGTAAACGGGTTCGTCAGCGACGTGTACAGGTCCACGATGAGCGCAAAGTACCAGCTGTCGCTCGCGAGGTACAGGAACTCAGTCACGCCCGAGAGGTACCGGCACGACGCCCAGGCCGTGTCGCTTGTTGCGTACCCGGGCGCGTAGACGCCCCAGTCCTGGAGCAGCGGGTCGAGCACGAACCGGAGCGCGAGCGCCATGTCGACCACGCACTTGTACAAGATGAGCGGGTTCGGGTGCGCCTGGAAGGACTGCACGCCGTGGTATGTCACAAAGACGACGGCGCAGAGCACGAGGGTCTGCACCGAGCCAAACACGAGCCCCGGGTCGATCGAGTACCCGTCGAGGTGCTCGGTCGTGATCGAGAGCGTCGCGGTCGCGACGACCGTGACGACCGCGACGAGTACGACCGCGTACCCCGCGGGGCTCCACGCGCCGCCGCTGGCCGGCTTGAGCAGCTGCCCGACGATGCTCTCCTCCATGCCGCCGCGCTCGTCGATGACCGTGAGGTCGAACTCCTGGCTCGTCTGGAGCTCGAGCGGGTCCTCGCGCCGCCCGCCAAAGAACGTGTCACGCAGCCCGCCGCCGCCGCCGCCGACGGACGACAGCCGCGCGAGCAGCGAGCTGCGGGCCTCGAACGCGGCGGAGCTCGCCAGCGACGAGCCGCTGAGCGGCCGCGCCGTGCGCACGCGCGCCGTGCTACCGGACGACCCGAGCGAGTGCTGGCCCGAGATCGTGACGCTCGCGTGGCGCGCCGCGGCGCCGGGGCTCCCGCCGCGCTCCAGGTCGTCCGCGGACCCGCCCGAGCTCTGCTGCAGGTCGAGCATGTTCAGGCGGCCGCTGTCCCTCGCGACCGACGCGTCGTCGTCCATCGCGTCTGCGCTCGTGCGGCGGCGCGCGGCCATCGGCGCTGCGTGGGGGGCAGAGCGTCACGCGCGAGTCGCAGCCCTGCGACAGTTTGCGGTGCGTTAGTGGTCCGCTTGTACTGTGTAGGCGTCGCGCGGTGGCGGCAGCGAACGACAGTCCAGTGTCTGTTATTCGCTGCAGGCATCGTGACGATGACGCCTGCGATGACGGACGTCCTGTCTACGAGCCACACGCGCTCGTACTCGCGGGACCACGGCGCCTCCTCCTCCTACCTTTTGGACGCAGGAACGCGCGGCGCGGGTGGTGAGAGAGAAGCGCCACTGCCAGCGGAGAGCGAGCGGCGTCTACGAGCTGTGCTGCGTGAATGGGGCTCGTCGACGCGCAAGGTGCTTGCTTGCCGCGTTTGCTGCTTCTTCCGATGTGGTTGCCAACCCAAGTGATCCTGATCTTGCTGAGCTCTCGAAGCTGATATTCGGGTGGACTCGATGGACGCTATTTGTAATACATGATTTCGCGTTTATCCGCATAAACGATACATTTTTGTTGGATTGAGCCATAAAACAAGGCATAACCGCCACTCGTGTGGGTATTTCGTAGCCACGATCGTGGCGGATTGGATTTTGGTATTTTCGAATGGATTTTTACCCGATCGTTTTTAACGATCTTCAAAATGGGTTCACATTGACGTAATTACTCGTTTATACGTAAAAACATGTCCTCAAAGAGTTTGGCTGGCTGGCGCTTTTGGCTGGCTGTGCGTCGTCCTGCCCTTTTGCGCCTCCACGCTGCGTGCGCCACCGCGTTGCCTTCATTCGTGGCAACCACCCTTCCTGTTGAAAATGGTGCGTCGTCATGTCCGCTGCGCGCTCTGTCGATGTGCTCGCCCAGCGTCCTAGTCCGCTCCGCTCGCGCCTCCAGAGATCCCTCAGCAGCAGCCGCCGCCGCAGCCGCAGCCTCTCGGGGGACCATCAGTCGACAAGTCACGCGTGACGATCGCAGTGGCATCCGCAACGCAATCTTCCGCAGAACGGAGCCACGAGCCTGTGGTTCTGTTACGATCAGCAGCAGTGAACAGCGATCAGTAGCGCGCTCGAGCGCGTAGATCTGCAGCAGCAGCTTTGCAGCGCGAACAGGATCGGGGGCTGCGGAGGGATCAATGGCGGAGGCGGGCGAGCGCTGCGTGTGGACGGACACGTTGGCGCGTCCGAAGGCGCTTTGCAGGACGAGTGCAGCAGAGGAAGGGGTAGTGACTGACATGTGCCTTCTCTCTCTTTCTCTCTGTGTGCAGCCGTCGCACAAGACCTTCCGCACCAAGCAGATTCTTGCTAAGAAGCAGAAGCAGAACCGTCCGATCCCGCAGTGGATCCGTCTGCGTACGGGTAACACCATCAAGTGAGTCTTCTCTTCCTTGCAGGAGACGGCAGCAGACGCTGGAGCAGCAGCACCAGCGGCGTCTTGCAGCTCTCTTGAGCGCTTGTCAACTGCGCAGATCGCTAACTCGCACGTGTGCTCGTGCCTCGCCAGGTACAACGCCAAGCGCCGCCACTGGCGCCGCACCAAGCTTGGTCTGTAAGCGCTTCCGCCCCTCAGCAGAAGGCGCCAAGCGGGGAACTGCCGCGTCGGTCGCTGTGGGCGTCGCTCTGCTCGTCTCCCCCGCTGCGTCGCTCCGTCCGGATGGCGCGCGCTCGTTCGTCGCAGCGGTGATCGTCCGCCGTCGTGTGGGGACGAGCGTAGAAGACAGGGCAGGGCAGGCAGGCAGTCGCGCGGTCTCTCGGGACTGTGTGGATGACGATGATGATGATGCATCAAACAGGGCTTTTTCACTCGCGCCAGCGTCGCTGCTCCGTCGTACACGGAGCCGCTCAATGAACCGATGAAAAAGAACATGAGGAAGCCACCCGAACCTCTGTGTTTGTTTACGTATGCTCGGTGATCGTCAGCGTAGTGGCCCATGCAATGGGATGCCAACCAGCAGCCCACCAGGCGGATCCGTCGTCACTCGTCGTCGTCGTCCGCGCTCTTGGTCTCGCCGGCGTCGTCGCAGTAGTTGGGCTCGTACCGCAGCAGTCGCTCGCGCGTCGCGCGCAGCTGCTCGTTCTTGCTCGTCACGAGCGCCTTCATGGCCACGAACTGCTTGGTCTGCGCGATGTGCTGCTGCGTGTCCTCGAGCTGGCGCTCGAGGTCGTCGATCTGCTCGCGCGCATCGTCGAGCTTGCGCTGGAGCTTCTTGGCCTCCTTTGCGTGTGCCTCGTCCTTGAGTTTGCTCGCGTGCAGCGCGGCACGGACCTCCTGCGCCTCATGCTCCTTCTGCGCCGCCAGCTGCGCCTCGAGCTGCTCCTCCTTGGCGGTCGGGGACGCCGCCTGCGACGCCTTGATCTTCGCAGCCGACAGCGTCCCGACCGTGGCCGAGCCGCCGTTGTCGGCGTCGACCCACTCGCCCACGCTTAAGCGCTCGACGCGCGCGAGCAGATCGCGGTCCTCGATGCTCCCGATGTCAAGCTCCAGCGCCAGTTTCTGTGTGTGTGGAGAACAGGAAAACGACGTCCCATGAGAAGGTGACGTTGGTTGGTTGGTTGGCCGTTCACGCCGACGCGTTGATGCCCTCAGAGCGAGAGTGAACGGCAACAACCCATAGCATCGTTGTGATCGCTATGATCTTGTGAATGACAAGCAAGCCACGTACGTACCCGGGCTTCAGCTTCCGAGAAGATCTGGCGCAGCAGCAGCGCCATCATGTTGATTGTGTCCTGGAGCTCGCTTCGCACATTCGCCTTGCAAGGTAGAGAACCGAATAAGACATGTCGAAGAGAGACGAGCAGAGAAGGCGAAGCTTGCCATCGAGCCTACCTCTATACCCCCCAGCATCTCTCATTGCTCGCACCTTGACAGCGAAGCAGAGCGACTGCAGCACCTCCTGGATGTCCTTCTGGCTGTAGACTTCGTCCGACGAGAGCCTGAATGCCGTTCACCGTTTGCCGTTCGTCGAGCATATGCGCGACAACAAGAGCGTATGAAGAACTGACAGGCGAGTCGTCGATTCGAGAGGCGCCACCCCCAGTGCGCGCGTACCGATCCGAGCGCGTGTCCTCAAAGTCCGCTTCGACGTTCTCGAGGTGCGTCTTGAGTCGCGAGCGGAAGAACTTGAGGAACTTGCTCAGCTGTTCGCAGCAGCGCACATCAGAGTCGGGGAGCATTGGTGTCGGGGTCTCCGCTGCGAGTACGAGCTGCTACTGGAGTCCGGAGGAAGAGCAATCAACGATTCAATCGACACGATAACGCACCTCCTCCTGGTGGTGCTCGCCCAGTGTTGTGGTCATAGCGATCGTCTCTCTCTCTCTCTCTCTCTCTCTGAATCTCCAACTCCTTCAACTCGCGCGTTCTGCGTCGCCCTTCTTCAGCGAGGCTCTTGTGGCGTTGCTCCTGCCAATGGTCGACTGTTCGCCCAGCAGGTGCTCCTCAAAAAACCTATCGGTTACCGGTATATCTTTCGTTCTCGTTCTCCACGCAGAAACTGGTTATGGAGTTCGACATCGGGAGCATCGAGAACCGCGATCTGCTCGCCCGCGTCGAGCGCTTCAGCGTGGGCGATCTGGCCGACGGTCTTCTCCATGCTTCGCGTCGACAGAGTAGGCTCCAGCTTCTTCTTGCTACGGAGCCGTTTCCGGTCGTCTCGAGACCTGAAGTTGGAGCTCGCGTCTATGTCGCGTGGCGCGCTCGAGCGAGTCCTGGATACGCTGACACTGCTGCAGGAGCACCGATGCGCTCTCTTCCGTACTCAGTTCATGACTCTGTTGCTGGTGGTCGCGTGTGTGCTCTGCAGTAAGAACCTCCTGAGCGACCCAGCTCGGGCGTCCGCCTCGACGAGGCTGCGCCGCTTTCTCCCACCGGAGCAGTCCGGGGGGCCCACCATCTCGTGCGACTGCCGCTATGGCTTGCACTGCGGTTCCCGCAGGCCCACCGGAGCGACCACTTGTGTCGCTAGCACTCACTGTCGACGCACTACGCAAACTCGCATGCTCGAGCCGCTTGCACTCGACCTTCGCAATGTAGCGTTGATACTTGGCTTTCGCGCGCGTCTCGCGCTGCTGCTGCTTCCGTTTCGCGCCTTGGTCGGCGAGCTGTTCGCGGTACACGCGCTGCTCCTCAATGCGCCTGGCGTCCTCGATCTCCGCGAGCATCTTGGCGCGCACGTCGCACTGCTGCTCAATGTGCTTCTGCAGCTCGTCGTGCACGCGCTGCGCAAACTCCCGAGCCGCAGCCGCCTTCTCCGGGCGCCGGAGCTTGCGGTTCACGTCGTCACTGTCGCCGTCCGAGCTGTCGCCCTCGGCATTGTCTGTTGCTTGGCTGTCACTCGCCGCTGCTGCGACTTCATCCAGAAGCACTGGGAACTGCGCGGCACAACGCGATTGCACATCCAATAGGAGACTCGTAAGCACGTGTAGGCAGCAGCAACGAGAGCGGCGGTCAGGCGAACCTTGATGCAGCGGAAGCGCACGGGCGGTTCGACCACAGTGGTCCCGTGGCCGAGCAGCAGACGGACGAGCGCGTCGTTCTGATTGCGGTACGCGCACAGCAGTGGCGTCACGCCCGCCTTCGCGACGCAGTAGTGTCAGTGGTGCCTTCGCCAGCACGATTGGCTCAACATTCTCTTCGTAGTACACACCTTCGTCGCTTTGTTCGCATCGGCGCCGTGCGTGACCAGCCACGTTGCGATCGCCACTAAGTTGCGGTCGCACGCGATGTACAGCGGCGTTTGCTCCAGCTGGAAGCGGTGCGAGTGAGACGCAGACAAACGTCCCTCTCTCAGCGTACGGGGTTTCTTGTCACGCACACACACACCAGATTCCACTGGTTGACGTTTGCGCCGAAGCGGAGCAACACGTCGAGAGTCTTGAGATGCCGCTTCCTGCCCTTGTTCCAGAGGTCCCCTCTACCCTCATACAGAGCACACACACACATGCACGGACTTGAGCATTGTAGTCGAACGCCACAAGCAAAGAAAAAAGCGGCTCGCGCACCTCGCTGCACAGATCATCGGGGAATCCTCGCGCTCGAACGCGTCATCCTCAAGGAACATCTTGCCATTCGGATCCATGCCGTTCTTGAGGCGTATGCTCACGCGGTGGTACTTACCCTTGGCGGCGAGCTCGTGCAGGTCCTCGAGTGCGAGCTCAGCGTCTGCGGTCCGGGCGACAGCCACACGCAGAAGTGTGAGCAGGATGGTGAATGAGCGCGTGATCGCTCTAGCTAGCTGTACGTATGGCAAAGGTATCACGAGCGAGCAGTTTGCGCGACGAGCGGAGACGCACCAAGGAAGCCGTACTGGATATCGGCGTATGGCGTGAAGTAGTCGCTCGCAGCAGCTCCCATTGCGACAAGAAACCCATGAAGCGCGCGACGCCAGGTATGCAAGAAGCGCTGATAGCAGTCGAACTGTGCGACTGGAGTGCCACGACAGTCTCAGAAAAGCGTGTGACCCCGGCGCAGTATTTTGGGTCAACGTCTCTGCGGTCTGGTGACCCTGTGCGGTATTTCGGGTTAATGACTCCGAGTTCTGATCGGGAGTCGGGAGTCGGGAGTCGGGAGTACCAGATCGAGAGCGGTACATCTGTGCCGTTGCGTGGCACTTCGGTGGTACAGCGATCCTGGAGAGATGAGGGCGAACGGTCGCCGAAGGCGTGAGGAGGCGCCGCGATTGCTCGCGGCAACCGCCTGAAGTGTGCTGGGAGCGGAGGCTGCGGGAACAAGCTCATTCCCGAACGCGCCGCCTCCCGCTCAGCTCGAGAGCAGGGTGCAGGAACTGGTGTGACAGTTCCCGGCGGTGTGCTCGTGTGTGCTTTTGTGTGTCTATTCCAAGAAGTACAAGTGAGATCGAAGTGGTGTTCTGTGCGCATCAGTCTTCTTGCCGCCTGTCTAACTCGGGACTGGTGTCTTACCCCAAGAAGCGCCTTTGTAACAACAGAGGCCGTTGGGATGAGGTTGACCTCCGGAGTTAGATTGTTCTGGCCTGTAAACTTAGCTCAGCGACGTCTGTGCTGCTCACGACGTCCTGATCTGGCCTGCGCACTGCTCGGGAACTTCCGAAGTGAGCTCTGGCGCTGCTCGCCAAGCTCCTTGCTCTTGCCCCTCGTTCACCGCGGCAGCCGACTGTCGGGTGCGCGCGACTCTCACGTTCGGCGACTCTTCGTCCTCATCGCTCTTGCGGATCCTCCGTGCCGTGCCGTTTCCCCAACGGCTCGCGGGTCCCGACAGGCTGCCCACGGTCTGGGCGGTGCCAGCTTTAGCCGCCGGTGTTACACCTTTGTAACCCC
>SMMQ01002128.1:0-21905 GCA_008271595.1 [Pythium] brassicae (nom. inval.) | reverse complement strand
GGGGGGGGGGGGGGGGGAGGGGGTTGGCAATAAGCCTGCTAGTGCAGCTCGGGCCCTGCGTTCCTGTTGCCGCGGCGGCAACGCGCGCCGGCGCGCTGTTGGAGAGCGAATGCACATGTGACGAAGCGGATGAAGTTCGATCGACAACGCTACCAGGCAGGCGAAGTGGGCGCAGTCAACCTGGCTCGAGTCAACACACGGCACTCCAGGAATACCAACACACCAGTTCTCAAAGGCACCTCTGCTCTCTAGCACTCGATAGGTATGTGCAGACTCTCCCACTTTCGTTCGGTCAGTCTCTCGCAGTTGTGTACCCTTGCTTAGTTCTTTCAGATTCAAGCAAGCTGTATGGGGTACTAACACGCACGGAGTCGGTACTGCAGTCAAGCTACCAGGGAGAAGGTTCACTCTTTTCACACTTGGATCGAAGTAGGCCTCTCGCCTTCGCACCCACACTCTTCACTTTCAGCCAATATAAAGAAGTAAACACGTCTTGTGTACCCAGGAAACGCGCCCGCACCCGGGTCTACCGCTTCCTCTACTCGCGCTATCGCACTCAATATTAAGGATCGGGGTCGGATCTATCCTCCCTGGCCGATCAGCTTATTCAAGACTTCCGCTGTCACACCAGGCACACCCAAAACAGGCGCTGACACGCTTGGTGCACTCACCAACGTACCGCACAGGGCTGGACTCCCTTCTCCCACCTGGGGATAGAGTCGGAACGGCTTGCGGCGTTCAGGGGAAATCGCTACTGAATTCTTGGGCAGCCGGGTTCCCCCCTTTTTGGGGGATTACTGCGTCAACCCAGTTGAGTGCGGCTTTAAACCGCCCAACTGACAAGGTCCCCAAAACGTGTGCCACGGCCACTCTCCTAAGTTCGTTTTCTCCTAAAATGCGCAAACACTTCCTGGTCGTAATCACTACCTGCAACTACGACCGGACCACAAGGGTCACTTATTGTATCCGCATGGTCGACCTGACGACCGGGCTTCTCCCCCCCCGAACTCAGACGAAGTTTGAATCCTTTCATCAGTTGGTCCTGGGTCAGGTCGCCTTATTGATCCTCTTTAGCCAACTTCTGGCCTTCGATGTCGGAATTCAACCGAGACATACTTCGGCCTGGCGCGTCTAGGTGGTTCGACCTTCTACTTCGCCAACACGTTCAAGGAAACGGTCTCGCACGTGTCAGCAGGCGCTCTTGGCGGCGACGAGAGGAACTCAAGCTGTCCGGCGGGACGCCAGGCTTCTGGGTAGTCTTCACAGAGGCCTCCTGCGAGGCAAACGGACGAATGGTTCGCGTCGGGATGTGCGCCGCGATCTTTCACGCGCGCCATTGCTGACCTGTTGGCGCTCTCTTGACAGTCATACTTCACACGTGTCTCAGCACCCCTGTATGTGGTCGCCCAGAAAGCCAGGTCTCTATATCACACTCAGCCTGAAGGCACCGACGTCTGGAACAGGAGCAGCTGGTGCACACCAGCGCACTGTCGCGTGTTCAGACAGGCGGGCTCATTTGAAGTTCGTCGTAGCTCAGTGTATGTGCTCGGTCTGCATATGTGGGAGCCTTCGGTGCAAGCAACTGCAGACTTAAGCCGCAGCACGACGGTCTGTCCGAGCTCTTGCGTCTTGGTGATGACGTGGTGGCCTCAGGCAGCCTGGTATCGTCACAGATGCTTCTTCGACAGCTGAATTGAGTTACAAAGGAGCAACCCCGTCAGAAGAGAGACGTGATATCAAGTAACAAAGCCGTTTGTGACCACGAGCAGGGTGCACTTCTCCTTCCACTATCGCCCCGTCCGTGACTGACTTGGCTTCCAAGCACGCCTCCTTCCATGGTGTTGCTTCTTTGATGACGCTCTTCGTCTCGCTTTCCATGTCTCTTTGTACAACACAAGCACATGACGCCGACGTCAGTACATAGGTGGCACGTGTACCATATGTGTAATAGTTCAAGTTCGTCAACTACCTTAGCTGGCGCGATCGCGCAACTTTAGCTACTCTTCACTTACTTTTTGCATCCCTTTCCCCAACTGGAAGCACATGATAATTATACGGATTCCTAATCAGAACAATCGCAGCACATATAGCAACACTTCAATGAGTCTCGTTCATTTACAGACCGTCTGCAGAGCTCCCAGTCTCCTGGTAGTTCCTGTCCCAGAGTCCTTACTCACTCACTCGTTACTCAAGCCCTTCTTCCATTGATTGTCGCTGAGGTCTTTGCCTCTCACCCACACGACCTAACATTTAAATTTAAACTTAACACACGCGTCAGCACACGTACTCCACGTGTTCTGTACGTGTATTGCCCGGGACTGGCACACCCGTTTGGAATATGTTGACCGGTTTTTAGGTCAACCTGCTCGACTCTTTGTCGCTCGCACGTGCTGTTGGCCACACACACGACAGTCACACGACACACGCGTCAGTATACGCGCAGCGCGCGCCAAACGTTGAGATGTGGCGCAACACACCGCCAGGAGTCCGCTTGCTCGACTTGCAGGTCCTTCTGCTCGCTCCGTCGCCCTTCTCCCCTTCTGTTACCTGCCACGCAGAGTATCCACGCATACGGCTTGCCTCGGTACACCCGCCATATACGCCGAGAAATCACTCGGCTTACCGTTGTGCCAGGCACACGCTCGACTGTTCGTCCCCTGCTCGCCAATACTGTCTCGCACACCACAGCAGCACGTTACGTGACGCAGCAAACACACCACACAACACTCGGCACCAAGAAGCTGTCCGAACGTATCTGCTGGAGTCAGGAAACAGTGCACACCCGCAATGCATGGCCCCCGCCGCTCGCTTCTCTTGTACAAGTAAGCAAGATACAAAATCCAACTTGAAAAACGAAAGGCTGGCAGCCGCTGTGTACTATTGGCAACCATGGGATACGAAATGCGGACTACTTGATTATTTTCTTTTCTTTAGAATCATTTTTTTCAAAGATCGCAGAGCCGGAGCATCTGTCCAGCATTTCTTTTTACTGAGAATCAACCCTGCGTAAAATTGTATCCTCATAAGACGCTCAAGTTTCAAAATCGATTTAGCGGTGTGCACAATTTTAAAGCGAGTGCGCGAGCTCAATTCAAATGCAATCCGCTTGCCAGCACGATGCCCAGACGCTCGACCCGCACGCGCCTCACCGCCGCAAAATATACGTCTGCGCGAACGCAAAGAGACGCGCCCGGACATGTCGCTGGGCACGCTGAGCGTGTGGGCACGTACCCCATTCAATCTCCAAGCTCCTCAGAGTCCCAGACATCGCCGATGTAACCGGGTCACTGAACATACCATATTAGGTTCGATCCTAGTCTTGCGGCTAGGTACGGTCCTAGTGTGAATCACTCCCTGGTCATTGTCCTAATTTGGGTGTTGTCTTTTATTGGCTGGATGCTCGCCACTTTCAGCCGATCAGAAGGCGCCATCAATTGGGTGGTTCTCAATTGTTTCCTTTTCCCTCGATTTCATCACCAGTTTAAAAACCAAAACACAATAAAAGCCCGAATTGAAAATACCCGCTTTAGCACAGGTTCGGCCACCTGTTCTTTCTTGGCTTCCTCATCGCGCGCGTGTACGCCAAGGCCACTGAGCTTCGCCCCGTGGCAGCTGACGCTGCGCGCCTTCGCCCGAACCTTAAAGACGTCCAGCCAGTACACTCTCTCGAACTCGAACATGCAGTCGTGCAGTGGATGGAGTTGTGTGAACGACTCAAGCTACCCGTTATCATTTACGCCACCACCCAGTCCAATGTCGGCTAGTTACACTCCGCTATGATGCGCGGCACCGACTACGCCACCAACATCAAGCTCGAACGGAACGGCTTCTCCGTTGGCTGTGTGTAAACTGCAGCGGGACGGGCTTGGCATGCGAGGATCTTTGTGGAAGCTGCTACAGCGAGCCAGCCCGACGTCGACAAGGTAGATTGGAGCTGCAGTGAGTGACGAGCGAATACTGCCCGATGGACATCTTTAACTTCAATGAATCTACATTATTCTACTGCACGAACCCCACCACCGCCATCACTAAGAGTAATATCACCGGGCTCAAGAAGAACATGAAGCGGCTCACCATCGCAATCGTGGCGAATGCAGGCATCTCATGCATACATTCTCTCTTGTTCGTTGGACTGCGCGGCAGCCACGCTGCTTCGGTTCCAGCACTGCTGAGTCTCAAGGCGTCGGTTACACCAACGCTGCGAAATGTTGGAGGACAGCCACGCTGGTCCGAGCTTGGCTGGAGCGCTTCGACGCGGACATGCGAGAGGAGAGGCGGCATGTTTTACTTCTTCTTGATGACGCCTCACCACATCGAGCACATGTAGTAACGACAAACACCACTCTGCACTTCATCTCACCGAACACCTCCGCGCACTTGCAACCGCAATGTGCGGGGGATCATCATCCAAGCGTTCAAGATTGCTTGCTCAAGCTTCGCAACGACGCAGTCGTCGACAATGCTGTGCTGTGCCTGATGATGCTCTGGAATTTAGGCGTGCGGAATAGGATGACGCACAACCTCTATGATGAAAAGGCAGTCACCATACAGTTCATTGTCCTTCTCTCTTTCTGGACCCGAAGTAACACTGAGACAATGTAGGGTCTTTATTTGTAAGAGTTTGGTGACTGTAGAAATCAACACCTTCATATACAAGAGCAGATAGATGCATAGTCGAAAATTTAAACTGAATATTACGGGATGTCTGCTGAGGACTGATATATCTGCACAAGAGAGAATTATTGTCTCTCACATTTAAACGAGGAACATCCAGGCAAAAAGCGTACAGTTTATGACCAATTATTATGACAATTTATAAATGTGGCTTGAATGTTTCCCGTACGAAATTAAATTTGAGTGATGTCTTCCGAATAATACAGACGTGGACCTCTTCGGGCGACATGAATTTATGTTCAGCTCACTGACTTTTTGCGGAAAATCCTCTAAATATCGAGAAAAGGTGGCATGAAGGTTGCCCGATCAGTCAAATATCAGGTAGACATGTTCAGAAGTGGTAGACCGTGTCAGATCTCGGAATAACTCTGGAAAAATTCCGGAGAACTGGGCAGATAATATTTTAGACAGTGAAAAGACGAGGTTGAGCAGACCGTCGACATTGACAACGACGGTCTCTTCACATTAACTGTGCTAGACGCTATGCGTTGGGCACATGATGGATGGGAGTGCGTCAGCAGTGTCACCGTGGCGAACCGCTAGAGCCACACCAAAAAGTATCGTGCATCGAAATTGCTATTGACTTCTATAGCGCGAAAGTTATTGTGGAAACCAAGGGAAATGTCTAAATCGAATAGTAAATCGACGACTGGGGTCATGAACAAATTGCTCCTGTGGTCGATTTACGTATAAATCGACACCTACTGATCAGAATTAGAGTATCGTATCCACCAGTATTAATAATAGCTCCACAGGTGCGATTTAGGCAACTGAGATCGAATGCCCACGCTACCATGGGTGTTCAACAACGCTCACACACCAAATTGACCGCTTCATGCCCTATCTAGTTATCATCTCTATGAAGGTCGGCAGAGTCTACAAGACCAGCAGGAGAAAGCTTTCGAGTTCGGACGGCACGTTTATTTTCGACTCGACATATCAAGGGTATACGTAAGTCTCATCTCAAGCAAACGAGCTCGTCCGAAGGGCAATGCAGGAGTGGGACATGAAGGCTGAGCGCGTATAGCAGCCTCTACGCCAAGGCAAGTATCCATGCGGCGCAGAAAAATTGTGTCACCCTTTCGGCATCCTACTTCACAGAGTTGCACGGATTAATGCAGACAAACAACTTGAAGCGAAAGAAAGACTCGGGTCCGTTCGTGCTCAAGCTCTTCGGTTTTGGCGCGAAACAATCAGCCCCGGCAAGCGTGATCCAACGCGCGACTGCTTCCCGTGTACGAGAAGGCGCTCGCGCAATCAATGGCTTCCTTCTCGAGTGCTCAGAAGTCGCAGCCGGCGAAATATTCGGCACGCATTCGGCAATGTCGTTGCCACGGCAACCAGTCGGCGCAACACTAACTCTGCCATCATCGGCGGCGTTCCGGCAAATGCAACACCCCGACGCAGTGCGGGCTACCAACAGACACGCTGCGATCGAGCCTGAGTTTTGCTTGATCACAGTGCGTCTGAACGGATCAAGCGATCTGCAGCTTTTGGTAAACGCGAGAGAGCTGAGAGAGGCACTTGGGCTGTCACCGTATAGCTTGTCGAGAGGGTATCTTCTCGCCTTTTGTTCGCCCACCAGAGCCTGCCGACGACATGTAGGACGAAGACCACTTGAGCGAATTAGATGCACAGGAAAAGCAAAGACACGTACACATGCGTTTGACAAAATTTTCCTCGCTGCGCTCGTGCAGACTGTTGGAACTCATTTGTGCTGACGACAATAACTTGGGAAGTGCTATTTCCTTTCTCTCACTCACAACATCTCACTCACTTACATGCAACTGTGGATTGCTGCCGATCACCGATCCGCCCAGCTCTCAGCGATTCTGTCACCGATCCTCCTTATGATCAGTGACTGCCACGCCCTCGTCCCGGACTAACTGCCACACCGGCATGGGTCTGGTTCCAGATCAACTATAGCACGCGCCGATTCCAACACAGACGTCCGGTTGGCCATCCTCAGCAACCCCCTCTCCACCTCCCCTCGTTCTCACGATCGGTGTGCCGAGCCGATAACATTTTCTTTGATTCTACCCGCACCGTAGCCCCAATGACGAAACAGGCTGGTGCCGGTGTCGAATCGCTTAACACTCTCTCGCATCGTCACGTTCAGAACGAGCTCCAGAAGGTGCGCATAGGCGAGATTGGCGTGGCGAGCGAGCCACCGCTTTAGCTGGCCGAACATGACGTCGATCGGGGTAAACTGGGGCGAGCAGGGTGGGAGGAAGAGCAAGATCGCGCCGCAGGCATGAACAGGGTCCTCAACTCCTTGTATATGGGATGCGAGCGTTCTTGATCACCACGACCGACCGCGGTAGTGGCCTGGCGTTGAGAACATGCAGCACACTGTCGACGAATGCGCGGTGAAAGCCACCTCGTGTGAACGTACCGCGTGTCGTCCGTCACGTTACGAAACCTGTCACGTCGCATGACGCGAGGATGAACACGCGCCGGCTGCAAGCAAACAGAACGCTCACGGCTGCGTGTTTCCCGTTTCTTGACCACGCGTACCGCCGCAGGCTGTCCTGCCCGTTCTTGAACGTCTCTTCAACGAACAGAAGCTGACGGGAGTGGTTGTACCAGCTGCGCATCTTGGACGCGAAGTTGTCGGTTTTGGTCGGCGTGGCCACTCTAGCTCAACGCTCCAACACCTTGCGCGTAAAATTGAGCTCGAACTTCAGCAGGCACAGGATACTCGCTACTCGATGGAGATAGTGGACTGTGGGCAGCGCCGAACTGCTCCCATAGCGCGCTCTGAAGCTCTTTCACGAAGTAGCACGGGTGATGCTGCACTTACTCTGCGGCGAAACCGAGCAACTCCTTCGAATGTGAGGACAACCTAGAGCGCTGCCTTGATTGAACATGCCCGTCGCTCTTGAACTGCTCGTGCAAGCGCCGCACTATTCGGTCTGACACGCCAAAGAGGCGCGCGACCTGCTCGCATGGCACGTTGTATACATAGTCCAACGTCACTGCTCGCCAGCGCAAGTCACTCGAGTACATTACGTGTATTCGAATGCGTTACTTCCGCTGGCGTGCCAGGAGTTCCCTCGTCGTCGGGATGGGGGGGGGGGTCGTTTCGTCCTCACTTTGAAGCCGAGGTGGCAGTCCTTTTCGTTGCGGAATTGGACGCATTGCCTTCTAATTAGTCCGATTTTAACTCTTTTTTTCCTATTAAAAAGTCTAGTTGTTGGCGCCGATTAGTCAGGGACAAATAAATCGGCACTCATTTTAGCAACAGTAGTTACGATGTGACGAAAAAATATGCAACAAAAGACGCCAAAAGAAACGATCTTTCGTACTTAAATGAATTGCAGCAACGGAAGAGAAAAACAACAGAAGAAGGTGAGTGGAACTTATTTAATCTTCTGAGAGAGGGGAATATGACATGAATAAAAAACATATTGTGGGCTTATAATTATTTTCTGTATTTTGTGTAAATTATGACTTTGCAGTATCGCACATGAAAAATACGAGTCGAATCTGACTACAAATCGGGACATTAGTTCCGTATGTACTGGCGTAGGGGCGTGGTTCCCGTATATGATCTGTTAGATTCGGGATTGCCAGACCTTTGTGGGTTATCTCGCACTTGGCATTTCACGCTTAAGATCACATATCGCGAGAGGCCGCGAGGACCCGCCAGTGTGCCTGCCGCCGCAGAGGGCCCGCAGCACCAGTGCAATTGGTGACAAATGGGCGCTTGCAGCGATGTTGCTCAGGGCGCTCATCAAGGGCCTCGAGGCGGCCGAGCAGCGAGTCAATCAATGGCAGGGGCAAAGCGGGAGACCTTGTACTCTGGTGAAGAGCTCCTGATGCACCTCCAGCAGGAACGAGAGGTGGCGCTCCTGCTAGCGGCGGCTGTATGCGCCTTGAGAAGCGGCTCGGCTGGCTACTCGCTCTTTTTCTCGACGATCATGAACATGGCGTGCGAGAACATGGTGCAATAGCTGTGTAACTAGCGCGTGTGTGTTGAACAAAGTGTGGTGCCACTTCACGTGCTCCATCGCAATGGCACCGTCGATTTTTGAAGCTTCTGCCTCCATTATTGCGCAAATCAGCATCCACATCAGGCGGAGCCACATGATGCAGACTTCCTCGGGCGTCACGACCATTGCCGTTCTTGTGTCGTTCAGATCCACCAGCGAGGAGTACACGTGAGAGACCGCCATGAGTCCGCATGAGTTACCGTCCGGCTGTGTCGGCTTCGTCATCCACTCCTTGGAGACGCGCGGGAGCGGTGCCGCCTCGTTGTACCCAACGTGCCAGCGCTGCAGAAAGGGACGCACGTGCGACTTCCTCACGTTCTCCAGCTCTGACTTGTAGTGGAGTCGGCACAGCGACTCGTACATGCGAGAGGTGATGCTGCGTGGGGAGTCGAGCCCGACTACAAGGACGCCTCAGCGAATATCGAGTAGGTGGACTGGCACGACCACGAACCGCGTCGCCGAGGTCGAGATGTATCCCTTGGAGGTGCCGGCGACGGAAGCGACAGAACCGCGTTGCGCTCGATGAGTTAGTGGTGGTGAACTGGTAGCCACGTGGGAGTTGAGCAGAACGGCAGCTGGGTTCGAGTCGGAAATGATCTGACAGTGTTGACGGCAACGTCGTCGAGCATCTGGGAGTTGGCCACCATGCCGACAATCTCGCGGAACACGAAGCCAGCGGACCCGAAGAGCAAGCTGAACTTCGTTGTCAGCGTCACGCGGCTGTACTTCGCGAGGATTTCCTTTGTCATCTTGCGGTTCTTCACCCCATGTCGCAGGTATCATGAATTCGTATTACATTTCAGCGGCGAAGTGCTCAATGGGTCCGCGGAGCTTCTTGTCACCGATGAGTCCCCACTCCTGCCTCAGCCACCCCCAGTCACGATCCCACGTATCGCACGCTTTCTTGGCCGAGTAGAAGTTCGTTAGCGATGCCACGACCGACCTGTTTGCCAATGAACACTCTCTGTCAGCGCTGCAACGGACTAGCATCGGAAGACATGGAGAGTGTACGGCAACAGTGCATGTCGTACCGCGAAGCCACGCTATGTCAGGGCTAAGACTCAGTAGAAGCTCCTCCACTTCCTTGGAGTTGCAATCTGCGCCGATCACCCTGTCCAATGCGTCGTCTTTGCTCGTCCGCCTCTATTGGAGTCTCTGCCTGCGCTCCTCCTTAGCCTTCTCATCCGCGATGACACCATGAGCTTCGTCACCAAATTCGTTGGGATCACGAAATTGTACTGATAGTCAGTGAGTACGACGCGTTTGCACTTCGTCCAAACGGTGCGATGAGCCAAGAAGATTTCGGTTAGACGGAGAGGATACGCCTCGAGGACTACCTACACGGTTTGACGCTGAGAGTGCTGAGCGCCCACGTGATGACCTTGTCGGCGACATTCACTGGGGCGTTCCAAAACATACGAATGATCGCCAACCTGTTCGCGGCATGCTTCTTGCCCCAAGCTGAACCCGAGACTAGTTCACCTTCTTTGCGGGTGGGCAGTTGAAGCTCATCAACACCTTGGCGTTAGGACTGATCGGCCCGTGTCACGACTTACCAGCAGCAACCCTGACGGTGCTCGATTAACTCAACGCTGTTTTCGCCCACGCTCACTTGCTCCGAGCCGTCTTGTTGAGGTTCTCCGTCGTTGGGTATCACACCAACACTGTCGGCGTCGACGCCCAGTGGTGGCGTGTCGTCGTGTTGCTGTGCCCGCCTTTGGGTAGCTCGTACTCCTCCGATTCGCCCTTGAATATCTGCTGCGACTGCTCCGAGGTGTCGAGGCCGGGGATGGTTACTTGAGACGCTGGGGTGTACGTCAAGTACCGTGGGCGGGGTTAGACGTCTTGCTGTGCATCGACTGGTAGACTCAAGTGGCGTCCTGTCTCGTCAAGCCCGGCGGTTCCAGAGACCACCTGGCACACCCTGGCGATGTCGCAGGGTTCCTCGTCGGGATCTTGAACTGCCGCTGTGCTCACCACCTTGTCCACTCGACGCTCCCAACTCTGCATTACCTCCCAGAAGTGGTCCGTCGACAGCTGAGCGAGCTGTTTCATAAGCAGCTCCAACATCGCTTTGGTGTAGCGATATTTCTCACGCGACGACAGAACGACCAGGTTTGTATGCTCCCGGCGCTTCAGTCGAACGTAGCACACCTTATTCGTGCCAGATCGAGTAGATGCAATGTTCGAGCCCCTTGCTATGCCCTCGGCCGCATCAGAGGTTGCGTCACCTGAATCCGCCGATCCGTTGCCCCTTCCTGCCGCACTTCAACTATCGTTCAGGGCGCCGGCGCCGGCCGCCATATCGCGCTGGCCGATACTTGCGTCGGGTCCGATTGAAGTAGGCGCTGCGGTCGGTCGCAGCATGGCGGGCTGTACAGCTTCTTGAATCGCCGTGGTCATTGTCGATATCACAGACGACATCGTGGTTGCATGGTCCAGCCGCCAGCGATCAGGAAAAGACGACGTCGGTAGCTGTGCAATCCCATGACTGCGTATTGACATGACCAGGAGATGTTGACACGGGAGGTTTGACGTCGTGTAGAACGCGCACGTACAATCCCAGTCGATGTCGTACCATACCAAGCGTTGGCTGTCGATGCTGAGTTCCCACAGGCACTTGTCGGTCTCGGATCTCCTTTTCAGTTCCACGTTCCCCAGTCGTACCAGCGCGCGTTCGTACTGCTTCATGATCTTGCTGAGCACGTAGTCGCCAACACAGGCGGATATCCGCAGCAGGGACTCCGGAACATCCGCGACAAACCGAGACTTCGTCAGGTGCGTGCGTAGAACTTGGTGCAGCTGTCGAAACACCAAGACTTAGTGCTCCAGAATACCAGTAACGGCTTTGACGATGGTGGGTTTGCGGCCGACAAGCACTTTGAGTTGCTTCCAGCGTGCCTCTATGCGATTGGTCGTCAAGTTGCCCGCCGAGTAGAAGCCGTTGCGAAGGTGATCGGACCACATGTCCGCACACTCACTCCAGTTGCGGTCAAAGTACTCCAGCACCTCCGGACACTCTTGATCGCAGAACGCCCCGAACTTCACGTACACTCGTTTGTAGTCGGAGGCGCGAGAGCTGTGGTAGCCATGACCACAGTTAAACAAACGCATCGGCGCAATCGCATTACAACGAACACAGTTCCACGTACACATAGATCATCTCCGAGATGAAGCCCGTCACGATTTCGCGTTGCTTGACGTTGATGTTGTACGCTGGCCGTTGGATGAGCTTCTTCCAGTAGGAGATGGTGTGGTATTGACATAGCAACACCTTCGCGTCCGGAAACACAACATTGAGTACCATCCACTCGACAAAGTCTTTGTAGATGACAACAGACCTGATCTGGTGGTACTGGGAGTTCTTCTCCTTGAAGAAGTCGAGGGTGGCGCGCATTGTCTCGGCGCGCTGGTTCGCAGCGACAAAATCGCACACAAGAACGGCTTGGCCCGCGGGACTCGTGATAACGAGACTTCCTGTGAGCACACACACATACACACACATACGTTAAGTCCATGTTCCATCGCTCACACGCTTAGAACATGTTCCGTCGCCTGACAAAAGTATTGTTGCCCGTACAGCACGCGCCTAAGTGAAAGCCCAGGTTGTTGGTCGAGTGGGTACAGTCCATGACCAAGCTGCCTCCCTAGCTGACGAAGCCGATCTTCTGCGCTTCTATCTGCATCATCATGGCGCAGGTGACCTCTCGCTGGCTTAAACCACAAGCGCGTCGTTGCCCGGAACTTGAGCGAACGTGTGGAGCATATCCTTCAGTCTCTGCTCCGGGTTCTTGACGTCGCGCATTCGGCGGATTAGGTTTTGTACCTGCTGCGAAGTTACACTCCTCCCTAAGCCTGTGTTAGTCCTTCTTAACATACACAGCAACCTGCGATCCCGCGCCACCCCTACAAATCTTGTTCAAAACGAAGTCTTGAATGCACTTGGAGGGGGCCTTCGTATCGACGCGGCGCGCAACCTAGGACGTGACAGGAGCGTCTTCAAGCAGCTCGGAGATGCCGAAGTACGAGCCGGCGGTCTCACTTCATGTCACGTGGTTGTGCGTGCGAGTCTGTGAATACAGCAGCAACGGCGTCGTTGAATGCATCGGAATGACACCCTACGTTGCGTAAAATGACGGGGTCTTGTGGCGTACCTGTCGCGTGACAGTGATATTCCACGATTCATCCCCTTTTTGAAGCGACGTTAGAGACAGCGGCTGTAAAGCGAGCGGCTCTTCCGCGGTATCGGGTCGAGTAGCTGCGCTCCCCATTCCTCGTGAACGCTCGTAACATCCATGAGTACACGCGTACTCTACAAAGTCATATTGGAAACGCTCGGGTACTCGCTTAGCCTTCGATTTGCTGCACATATAATACAACAACACACTGAGTGGCTCACTGTGATCACGTAGGAATGCATGATCGGTACTCAACAGCGCACCAATTGTAGATCTTCAACAGGCATGATCTTTGAATGCGGAACCGAACGTGGTTATCGCTCTGGTATTGCGCAAGCTCGTTTGCAACCTCTGTCCACGTGCTGTCAGTTCGCTCTGGAAACAAGTCCAGCTTATTTTCCACCAACCGCGCCGACTTCACGATTGCAACACGCTCCTCCCACGTCTTGCTGAATCGACGTTGTGGTATTCGATCGTCCGCTTGTTCGTCTTTGTCGCTTGACGTCGTGCTCAAGTCGCTCCCTTTGATTCCGTCGGCCACGAGCACACCGAGTGAATGCCGCCATGATTGCAAAACTCGGGAGCGCACGCAAATTCTGTGCGCTATGCGACAGCTGACCTCCCGGCTCATCTCCATCACCTCCGCCGCTGCGGTTTGTGCGTACTTCGGTCTGGATACACATACACGATTAGCAGGACGCACGTAGACACGATCAACACGATGAGTACAACACGGGTAGCCAGGTTGTCCAAACGTAGACACGGGCCTTGTGGATGAATCCAAGCTCCTCGCTTCACTTCGCTTGCTCGTCCACTCGATTCTGTGCATCCCCATACGAATACCAGTAAACACACGCACAAAAACAGTCAGCTCGGCGAGTACAACAAACCAGTCTTGATCTCGATCGCCGAGGCACGGATCTCGTGAGCAGATTCCCGAACCTCAATCGTCCTTGCTCTCTTGTTGGCTCGTACATGCCCACATACATTCGTCCGAGTACACAGACACACAGGAACAATAACCACGATGAACTCGACACGGCGAACTCACTCTTGAACAAAGTGGCACAGATCACCTGCGCCAGCTCGCGCGCCTCGCTGTTCTTTTCTTGATCGCCCACTGGAATCTGCAGACATACACGCAAACACACCAGCGTGTGCGACCACACGCGCATACGTCAGCCCCGATATCACATCCCCAGAAAAGAACTCAGGCGCACGAGCTTGGCGTACATCGTGAGCCTCCTCTCGCATCTTTGTCTTATTTGCCCGAGCGCTCTCTCGAACGTCCTCAAGAGCCTGCACGCACACACGGACGCAGAGACGCGCGTGCACATTCAAGTACATTCGCACACGATCAACATCGCGAGTAAGCTAGGTATGTCCGCAGCGCACTCGCTCAAGCCTACCTTTCGGCTCGTTCCGCTTCGCTTGCTTCTTCGCGCCACCTGATTGACAGACAAACACAGCGACGTCAGCGGGTTCTGAGCGTGTTTGTGTGTGTGCGTGTCACCAGCCGGCATCTCGCACTCGCACCTGTCAACGCCCGCTTCTTCGACTGCGCCTTCCTTGTTCCTGCCCGCTTCCTGGCGTCCTCGGATCCGTTACTTCCGGAGTCGTTTGACGCCGATACCTCGCTTGGCACGAAGTCGTCGTCGGACGCCATGCTTGATTGTTTGCGATTGCGCTTGACTGTTTTTGACCCCGCAAATTCTGAAATGAGGGAGAGCTTTGAGTGTCGGTTAGCGGCACGAAAGCTACTTGAAATATTGTCGAACGAAGAAAGGTTTCAAAACTCCTCCGTTGCTTTTCAACTTTCGAATGCAACGGAATGGCGTGTCGTATGATCGTTACTTCCGTCACTTGAATGAGTGCGGGAAATAAATGCAGATAAAACCTGGGCAATACATAAAGTACGATATTCTGGTACACGGGCACTAGTAGCGCCAATTTATGTTTGTAATTATTCGTTCTGTATTCACTGAGGTCCTGATTGGGTTAGATCATAAATCCAAGCTTTATGATTTACTTCTGGGTGGTCAACTGAGAGAAGGTGGAATCAAGTGCTTCCTCATTCCTCGATTGGTGTGGTGGTGAACAGCGCGTAACGCGCGAAGAAGTGGACGCGATCCGACGAACCCGAGCAGGCTTCAGTGAAGCAGACAAGTATGCGCTCCAACTACGAGAAGAAGTTGAAGGCGATCAGCGACGCCTGCTTCCGCATTCTGTTGCTGCGCGTCGAGGTGCAGAACAACGTTGAGGTGCTCAAGCCCGTGCTCGAAGAGCTCGAGGTGATGCGCCTCGGCTGCTCGCTGGGCACGCTCTCGGACGTAACGCTCCAGGACTTTGAGCACGAGACGCTGGAGGCGCGCGAGTTCGATGGCGACTTTGCGCGGTTCCTGCGCAACGACGTGTTCCGGACCAACCCAGCGAGTGGCGCGTGTGGAGACGAGAACGACCGTAGCGGCGGCGTGAGGGTGATGTCGCTCTTCGGGAAGCAGAGCGAGGTAAAGCGAGAGCTCACGCGCCTCGGGTGCTGGACGGCGGACTACGAAGCGAACCTCCGCGCCCACGACCAGGGCATCTACTGCGCGCGGATAACGGCGCCGCATCAAGTGCTGGTGCTGTTCGCGTGGCTGCAGGACTACCTGTTCGAGCCTGAGCGGCTCCGCGACACAGCGACGTACATCTTGCGCTTCTTGACGTGTCTGAGCCCGAACATCGTGTGCTGTCTGTCGACCGCGGACGTCGAGCGCGTCAAACGCCTGGTCGCGGGTCTCACGACGGACTCGAAGCACGCGTTCAAGTCGTCCTCGGTCGCGTTCCGTGTCGAGAGGCAAGAGACGGAGAGGGTGTGCTGCAAGCACGTAAAGAACATCGACTTGTCGCCCTTGCCGACTGATTCGCCTTCGCCTGCAAGCCGGCGCCGCCTCATCAAGGGAAGTTTCCCAGGGCTGATCGTGACGACGACGTCGGCGCCTGCGACGACGCGAACGGAACAGCGAACGGTCGAATACGACAGCGTAGAGGAGCTCGCGCAGTGGATTGCCAGCCACGCGGATGCGTTCAAGGTGGACGTCACGTTTGCGAGTGGTGTGGTTGGCCAGCCGTTCCGCGAGGGGTTTCTGACGGCACTTGCGAGGCTGCCAGAGCGCGAGCTCGAAGCGGTTAACGCTGTGCTCGAACAGAGCTCGATAAGCGCATCGGACGAGAGCAAGGAGGAGGTCGCCGAGTTCGTGGAGGACCAGCGCGCGCTCTTGGTGGAACTCACGGATCGTCTCTTCGGGGTCGAGCTGCTTTTCAAAAACTCGGAGACGCAGGAAGCGTTGGACGCCTTTCAAGAGTGTCTGATGAAGCTCCGCAACGACATCGCTGTCTGGAACGAGGTCGACAGCGCGACTCAAATGATTGTGCACCTGCCAGTGCGACTGAAGAGCAACATGCGCATCTTCTACGGACTCTTTCGCGAGAGCAAGGACGAGGAGCTCGACGACTTGCTGGAGAAGATCTCGACGACGTCAGCCAGAGAACTCCATGCAAAATACATCCATGGGTACTTCACGTCAATCGACGACGGGGTCCGAGAGCTTCTTGATGGCAAGGACGCATCAGACATCCCTTCAGAGTTCCGCGATCGGTTGGCGCCAGCGCTTAGCAGCATGAAGCAGGTGTGGAAAGGCGCTGTGGAGAAGTTGTTCGACTCGATCCGCGACAAGCTCTGGCGAAAGTGGGCGGATGACAAGGTCGAGGTGCTTCACAGCTCGTTGAACACTTATCGCCACCAGCTGATGTCGCAGGCATTCAAGAAGCTGCTCAATGAGTGGCGCCGCAGTGCAGGCGCTGATCTGAGCCTCACGGTGGACATCCAATGCGCACGGGGGCGAGCCGGCCACTTTTACTGTGACGTCCGCCAGGAGGTGTGGGAGCCACCGAGCGAGCAGATCGAGGTGTTCAAGATCTACTTGGACGCCGCCTCGAGCACGGAGATTCGCTCGCTCGGGGTGTTCTCTGTGAAGCAAGACGCGACGGTTCTGGACGTGTTCTCGGTTCAAGATAACGCGGTGTTGGTGGTGCTCAGCATTCGCAACGGGGTTCAAGTCGACCGCGTGCAGTTCCCGATTCGTCAGTCGTCGTACAGCTTTCTCAGCAGTAACAGGGGTCAGTCGTCCGTCGTCAAGAACTTGGGAAGGAAGGTGACGCGGTGCGATTTCCTGGCGTCTGAACGGCTGATTACGTTCGTGAACGCGAACGACGATGTGGCGCTCTACAAGTGCAACGAGGCGTTTTCCTCGATGGAGATCGTGAACAGCTTCAACTGGAGCCTTTGCACAACGCTCTCGTCCCCGCTCGCAGACATTCTGCTGCTCGAGAACGGCGTGTTCATGCGCGACGGAACGCACGCTGCGCAGTCAGTCAACCTCCGGGGCCAGCAGATGTCGCGGAAGACGAACGCTCTGAAGCGCGACGGTGACGCGGCGTCATGGAGCAGCGCAGCGTTCCTACTCGCTGACGGGCTGATTGTGGCGAGCCTGTCTGCTGTCGGCAACTGTCGCGGCGCGGTTCGCGGTGAGCTGTCGGCAATATCGAGCGAGGATCTTTGCAACGTGCCGGTGACGCTGTCGACGACGTCTCTGCCGATCCAGTTGCAGTCGAAAGACGACGTGTCGGTGCAGTCGTTCGGCAAATATCTGCTGGTCGCAGATCCGTTGGTCGACCACGTTCAAGTATTTGATGTTCGTGTGACGACGCGAAGCGACTCGTTCTGGATTCGCCACTCGGGCGGCCAGCAGAACGGCGCGTGCAAGTCACGACAACCTGACGGGAAGGACGAGGAAGTCGCCAAGCTCGACCACTGGCTCTGGGCGTTCTACCATGTCTTTGAGAAGTTCCCAGTCACAGGGTGGCTCGACCCTCGCAGAAGTTTGGCTCTGATGCAGGTGAAGATCATGTGCTCGTCGGCACTGTCCACTGACGCCGTGCTCAAGAGCTGCAAGGCGTACTTCGAAAGCGTTATGGACCAGTTGCTCAAGCTCAACAAGCCACTTTCCGGCATGGATCTCGCGAACAACCTGATGGTGGTTGTGGATAGCGACACTGACACGAAACGACTGGCAGCTGAGCTCGAGTTGCTGAACACGCGCTCGATACACGCATTCCTGCAGGATGTCGTGACGTTCGTGCCGATCCAGATCTGTCGAGCGGAAGGCAACATGCTTACGGTCATGTCGGACGGGCAAGACAAGTCGAGTCAGGTGGACAGCTCGGAGCAGTCGTTCCAGCTGCCGTCCGTTGACATCGCGCGCTCGATCCGGTTCGGACTGCTGAGTCCACTGCTTGAGTCGTGGCACGGCCGGTGTGTCGTCGTGACGTCCATGGGCAAACAGTCGACAGGGAAGAGCTACTTCCTGAACCACCTCACGGTGTCGTCGTTCGCGATCGCTGGCGCGCGCTGCACGGACGGCGCGTGGATGTCGGTGCGCGTGCTCCCAGACGACGTGATGCTCGTGGTGCTTGACTTTGAAGGCTTGGGCTCGTTCGAGCGAACGGAGCAGGAGGACGTGTTCCTATCGGTGCTGAACGCTGCGGTGTCGATGTTCACGGTTTTCCGTATGGAGAAGACGCGGTTAGACAGGGAGATTGACGAGATCTTCACCCACTTGCAGAAGGGCGTGCAGCTGATCAAGAACGACCCGCGGCTCTTTCGCGGCCGGCTGTGCATGAGCATCAAGGACGTGATTCCGAACGACCAGAAGGGCGTCGTGAACAAGATATGCGCAAAGTTCCAGAAGCTGCTCGCCGCGAACAAGGAGAACAACTTCCTCAGCGATATGTTCGCCAGTCACATCGAGATCACCTGCTCGCCACCGCTGGGCACGATTGATTACTACCACTCTCTGCAGCACACGCGACGGTGCATCGAGCAGAGTCTGCTACACGACAAGTCGGTCGGGTTCGCGAGCGGAAAGGAGTTCCTGGACTGCCTCCGCCTCTTGCTGGCCAAGATCTCGATTTTGGGCTGGACTTCGCTGGGCGAGAGCAACCAGAAGCTGCAGCACTAGGAGGTGCACTAAGATGCCGGGCTTGATGCGAACGAGTTGCTTGGTTCCGATCGACCACGTGTCTGAGACACAGCAGTTCCTAGCCCACTTGAAGGAAGATCTGGTGCTGCCGGTAGACGCCGAAGTCGACTTGCAGAAGCTTTGCTTCGAGTTCCCAGCACTGGCGGACAAGTGGCGAGAGCTGGATCGCGTCGTGAAGTTCGACCGCGTCCTGGACCGGGATGTCGACCTTGTTGTGCGACAGGCTTGTCGGCTGTCAGGGTGTCCCATGCGAGGTTGTTCCAGAGCTTCCTGCAGCGTGCGTACAGAGCTCCACCCACGAAGCTCAGCAACAGAAACCAAGCGAGCCTTGGCCAGCTCTTGACGTTCTTTGTACGTCGGCGGCGACGTTCATGCAGTACTTCGCGGTGCTCTCGATCGCCACAGGCAGGCTCGAGATGGACCTGGTGCTGCCCAAGTTCAAGACTCCGTACGCCGTCATGGTTGCGTGCATGCTGCCGAGCCTGCCTGAGGGCGTGGACGTCGACGACGCGTTCGTCAAGACGATCGTGCGCATGCTTGCAATGCGTAAAGACGCAGGACGTCGTGGTCGGCGCGGACGTGCTCGACAAGACCGTCGCGACGCACGCGGAGGTTGCACAAGCACAAGAGCTGAACCAGCAGGCGGCCGCGTTCGAGGCGCTGCGCAACAGCGCGGAGCAGGCCGAGTGCGCGTTCCGAGCGCAGACGCGCAACGTCCGCGAGCTGCAGGACGAGGTGGATGTGGTGACGGCCAAAGAGCAGGAGATGCAGGTCGAGCTCGAGGGCTTCTGGAAACAGGACGCCGCGACCCACGGCCACGATCGCGCGAACAAGCGCGCTGTCACCGCGCCGCACGGCGTGTCCGTCGTGGACTGGTTCAAGCTGCGCTCCGCCACGCTTGACGCCGTGGACGGGTCGCTGCTCGAGGCGTCCGCGGTGCTGCTCAACTTCACCGACAACGCGTCCCTTAGCGGCGCGCCGTACACGCCGACGCTCGAGGACGTGATGCGACTGCTCGAGAGCAGCCGGGAGAACGTCTACCTCGGCGACAAGGAAGGGCTCATTCACACGTACGAGATGAAGGCGCTGTACGTTGCGTGCAAACGGCTTGACATAGCAATCGGATCTTCTTGATGCGATTGTTGCACTCAAGTGAGAACACTGGAATGTGGATCTTCAACAGACACAAGCACGTGAGTTGCTGGTATTGGAGTTTATCTCTCACCGTCAGAAGCGATGGCGTTGCTCCTTTCGTTCTTCATACGTCGGTGACAGATAACTCGAAACGGCGAAGAGCCGCATGGTAGTGACGCCCCCGATATGCTTTCTTTCAAAAGGCGTTCCTTGTCGACCTTTGTGCCATCGGCAGTCCGTGGAGTCGTTGGCATAGGCGAGCTAGAAATGAGAAGACCGCGAGGAAGAGCACCAACGATCACGTATCTCACTATTGAGAGGCATGCTGTCCGTGATCGGCGCAGTACGTAGCTCTGGGGTATACAAGATGAAACTGATCTTTTCCGATGAGCAGCCGTGCGGCGCATGTCGGGGCGAGCAACTCGCGAAAGATTTCCACATGAGCTACACCAAGTTCAACTCTGCAGTCCGACCTCAATATGTTCGTCGTTAGCATCGACATGGCGAACCCGAGCGAGCTAAGTGCGTGGCGGCGATGCTCGGCGAGGTGCAGAACAGTATTCTAGTACAGTATTCGCGGGCGCGGAGCTCACGACTAACGTTTCACACGACCTCGGTATTGCTGGGCATGCGTGCAGGACCGCCGCTCACGAAACCGTTGCTCAAAATCGCGCGCGTGATCTATCAGCACAGTGTGAAGCCAAGACGATCATGACGGCATTCGTGTAATCTTCGTGCAAGACTCAGTTGGTTCATCGGCAGTGCAACGAGGGCCTGCGGGGAGGCGGTGTGTCCGATCTGGGGAAGTGCATTCTGGCATACTAAGACTTGGTGCTCACGAGTGAGTGTGTCTTGCACGTTGAGGTAGTGCGTTTGGTGCCGGATAGGGGATTGGAGGAGTCGACGACAATGTTTGCCGTGCTGTTAGCCGCAAAGCCTACTTTCGGTCGTCCTGGCGTCCAACATGAACGGATGCATTTTGCTTTTTGCGATCGTGTGGATGTCGAGAGCGAGGTGAGGTGAGGTGAGGTGTATTGCGCTACTGTTTAGAGCTGCGATACCCGTTCTGTCGACTTCCGCTACCTAAGTGCTTCTGCCGACAATGTGCAGGCCTTCTGTCTACTCCGTGCTTCGCTCCGCGCGTAGGAATCGTGAGCAGGTGCGCGTCTCCTGCGCGGCATCGAGACACGTACGGGGTACGCCGTCTCTCCAATCCTGCCTCCGCTGTGCGAGGTCGGTGTTGAAGTGTTGGAGCACTGGTAGGAGCTCGAGTCTGGGGTGGAGTGGTGTGTGTTGCCGCGAGCGCTGCGAATCCAGTGCGACCTGGATCGCCATCCACGCCATCTTGTTGAAGGCTATCATCTGCGACAGCCAGCTGACGATTTTCACCCGTTGTGCTGCTTCGCAGCATTGCTGATGGAGCCGTCGGAGTTCGGGCTTGCGCGGCGCGGAACGCTCTCCCATGCGCTGGAGGACCGGGCCGCTGGTCCCGATGACGTGGAGTGGCGTGCATCCAATCTCCGCTGTTCGTCGCAGCCCCACTAGCAGCCCACGGTAATCCGTCGCTGTGGGTGTGCTGTGCCGACCTCCGTAAACCATGCTGGCCACCCAGCGTACTGCCGGCGGTTCCTGCTCGTTCCCCAGGTACACCAGGTGTCGAGAGCGACTGGGTGATCGAGTTTGCGCTGGGGTCCAGTGAAATGGCGACAACTTCCACAAGTTGGTGGTTTAAGGAGCGCGTGGAGACTCCTCCCACTTGTTTGGAGCTCTCGGCAATGTGAGAACGCTTGTCGTATGCGAGCTCAGAAGTCAAGTACGACCTTTTCTCTCCCGGAGCCGATTGC